>CAMRHE010000956.1:0-117500 GCA_947044405.1 Leptodactylus fallax
ATAAGGCAGTGTAATGGCACTGGTAGGTGGGCACTATGGTATATAAGGAGGTGTAATGGCACTGGTAGGTGGGCACTATGGTATATAAGGCAGTGTAATGGCACTGGTAGGTGGGCACTATGGTATATAAGGAGGTGTAATGGCACTGGTAGGTGGGCACTATGGTATATAAGGCGGTGTAATGGCACTGGTAGGTGGGCACTATGGTATATAAGGCACTGTAATGGCACTGGTAGGTGGGCACTATGGTATATAAGGAGTGTGTAATGGCACTGGTAGGTGGGCACTATGGTATATAAGGAGGTGTAATGGCACTGGTAGGTGGGCACTATGGTATATAAGGCACTGTAATGGCACTGGTAGGTGGGCACTATGGTATATAAGGCAGTGTAATGGCACTGGTAGGTGGGCACTATGGTATATAAGGAGGTGTAATGGCACTGGTAGGTGGGCACTATGGTATATAGGAGGTGTAATGGCACTGGTAGGTGGGCACTATGGTATATAAGGCAGTGTAATGGCACTGGTAGGTGGGCACTATGGTATATAAGGAGGTATAATGGCACTGGTAGGTGGGCACTATGGTATATAAGGAGGTGTAATGGCACTGGTAGGTGAGCACTATGGTATATAAGGAGGTGTAATGGCACTGGTAGGTGGGCACTATGGTATATAAGGCGGTGTAATGGCACTGGTAGGTGGGCACTATGGTATATAAGGCGGTGTAATGGCACTGGTAGGTGGGCACTATGGTATATAAGGCAGTGTAATGGCACTGGTAGGTGAGCACTACGGTATATAAGGAGGTGTAATGGCACTGGTAGGTGGGCACTATGGTATATAAGGCAGTGTAATGGCACTGGTAGGTGGGCACTATGGTATATAAGGCAGTGTAATGGCACTGGTAGGTGGGCACTATGGTATATAAGGAGGTGTAATGGCACTGGTAGGTGGGCACTATGGTATATAAGGAGGTGTAATGGCACTGGTAGGTGGGCACTATGGTATATAAGGAGGTGTAATGGCACTGGTAGGTGGGCACTATGGTATATAAGGCAGTGTAATGGCACTGGTAGGTGGGCACTATGGTATATAAGGCAGTGTAATGGCACTGGTAGGTGGGCACTATGGTATATAAGGAGGTGTAATGGCACTGGTAGGTGGGCACTATGGTATATAAGGAGGTGTAATGGCACAGGTAGGTGGGCACTATGGTATATAAGGAGGTGTAATGGCACTGGTAGGTGGGCACTATGGTATATAAGGAGGTGTAATGGCACTGGTAGGTGGGCACTATGGTATATAAGGCGGTGTAATGGCACTGGTAGGTGGGCACTATGGTATATAAGGAGGTGTAATGGCACTGGTAGGTGGGCACTATGGTATATAAGGAGGTGTAATGGCACTGGTAGGTGGGCACTATGGTATATAAGGCAGTGTAATGGCACTGGTAGGTGAGCACTATGGTATATAAGGAGGTGTAATGGCACTGGTAGGTGGGCACTATGGTATATAAGGCGGTGTAATGGCACTGGTAGGTGGGCACTATGGTATATAAGGAGGTGTAATGGCACTGGTAGGTGAGCACTACGGTATATAAGGAGGTGTAATGGCACTGGTAGGTGGGCACTATGGTATATAAGGAGGTATAATGGCACTGGTAGGTGGGCACTATGGTATATAAGGCACTGTAATGGCACTGGTAGGTGGGCACTATGGTATATAAGGCGGTGTAATGGCACTGGTAGGTGGGCACTATGGTATATAAGGAGGTGTAATGGCACTGGTAGGTGGGCACTATGGTATATAAGGAGGTGTAATGGCACTGGTAGGTGGGCACTATGGTATATAAGGAGGTGTAATGGCACTGGTAGGTGAGCACTATGGTATATAAGGCAGTGTAATGGCACTGGTAGGTGGGCACTATGGTATATAAGGCAGTGTAATGGCACTGGTAGGTGGGCACTATGGTATATAAGGCACTGTAATGGCACTGGTAGGTGGGCACTATGGTATATAAGGAGGTGTAATGGCACTGGTAGGTGGGCACTATGGTATATAAGGCGGTGTAATGGCACTGGTAGGTGAGCACTATGATATATAAGGCGGTGTAATGGCACTGGTAGGTGGGCACTACGGTATATAAGGCAGTGTAATGGCACTGGTAGGTGAGCACTATGGTATATAAGGAGGTGTAATGGCACTGGTAGGTGGGCACTATGGTATATAAGGAGGTGTAATGGCACCGGTAGGTGAGCACTATGGTATATAGGGCAGTGTAATGGCACTGGTAGGTGGGCACTATGGTATATAAGGAGGTATAATGGCACTGGTAGGTGAGCACTACGGTATATAAGGCAGTGTAATGGCACTGGTAGGTGGGCACTATGGTATATAAGGAGGTGTAATGGCACTGGTAGGTGAGCACTATGGTATATAAGGAGGTGTAATGGCACAGGTAGGTGGGCACTATGGTATATAAGGAGGTGTAATGGCACTGGTAGGTGGGCACTATGGTATATAAGGCAGTGTAATGGCACTGGTAGGTGGGCACTATGGTATATAAGGAGGTGTAATGGCACTGGTAGGTGGGCACTATGGTATATAAGGCGGTGTAATGGCACTGGTAGGTGGGCACTATGGTATATAAGGAGGTGTAATGGCACTGGTAGGTGGGCACTATGGTATATAAGGCGGTGTAATGGCACTGGTAGGTGGGCACTATGGTATATAAGGAGGTGTAATGGCACTGGTAGGTGGGCACTATGGTATATAAGGAGGTGTAATGGCACTGGTAGGTGGGCACTATGGTATATAAGGAGGTGTAATGGCACTGGTAGGTGGGCACTATGGTATATAAGGCAGTGTAATGGCACTGGTAGGTGGGCACTATGGTATATAAGGCAGTGTAATGGCACTGGTAGGTGGGCACTATGGTATATAAGGAGGTGTAATGGCACTGGTAGGTGGGCACTATGGTATATAAGGCAGTGTAATGGCACTGGTAGGTGGGCACTATGGTATATAAGGCAGTGTAATGGCACTGGTAGGTGGGCACTATGGTATATAAGGAGGTGTAATGGCACTGGTAGGTGAGCACTATGGTATATAAGGAGGTGTAATGGCACTGGTAGGTGGGCACTACGGTATATAAGGCAGTGTAATGGCACTGGTAGGTGGGCACTATGGTATATAAGGCGGTGTAATGGCACTGGTAGGTGGGCACTATGGTATATAAGGAGGTGTAATGGCACTGGTAGGTGGGCACTATGGTATATAAGGAGGTGTAATGGCACTGGTAGGTGGGCACTATGGTATATAAGGCAGTGTAATGGCACTGGTAGGTGGGCACTATGGTATATAAGGTGTAATGGCACTGGTAGGTGGGCACTATGGTATATAAGGAGGTGTAATGGCACTGGTAGGTGGGCACTATGGTATATAAGGCACTGTAATGGCACTGGTAGGTGGGCACTATGGTATATAAGGCAGTGTAATGGCACTGGTAGGTGGGCACTATGGTATATAAGGCTGTGTAATGGCACTGGTAGGTGGGCACTATGGTATATAAGGAGGTGTAATGGCACTGGTAGGTGGGCACTATGGTATATAAGGAGGTATAATGGCACTGGTAGGCGGGCTCTATGGTATATAAGGAGGTGTAATGGCACTGGTAGGTGAGCACTATGGTATATAAGGAGGTGTAATGGCACTGGTAGGTGGGCACTATGGTATATAAGGAGGTGTAATGGCACTGGTAGGTGGGCACTATGGTATATAAGGCAGTGTAATGGCACTGGTAGGTGGGCACTATGGTATATAAGGAGGTGTAATGGCACTGGTAGGTGGGCACTATGGTATATAAGGCACTGTAATGGCACTGGTAGGTGGGCACTATGGTATATAAGGAGGTGTAATGGCACTGGTAGGTGGGCACTATGGTATATAAGGCACTGTAATGGCACTGGTAGGTGGGCACTATGGTATATAAGGAGGTGTAATGGCACTGGTAGGTGGGCACTATGGTATATAAGGAGGTGTAATGGCACTGGTAGGTGGGCACTATGGTATATAAGGAGGTGTAATGGCACTGGTAGGTGGGCACTATGGTATATAAGGAGGTGTAATGGCACTGGTAGGTGGGCACTATGGTATATAAGGAGGTGTAATGGCACTGGTAGGTGGGCACTATGGTATATAAGGAGGTGTAATGGCACTGGTAGGTGGGCACTATGGTATATAAGGAGGTGTAATGGCACTGGTAGGTGGGCACTATGGTATATAAGGCGGTGTAATGGCACTGGTAGGTGGGCACTATGGTATATAAGGCAGTGTAATGGCACTGGTAGGTGGGCACTATGGTATATAAGGAGGTGTAATGGCACTGGTAGGTGGGCACTATGGTATATAAGGAGGTGTAATGGCACTGGTAGGTGAGCACTATGGTATATAAGGAGGTGTAATGGCACTGGTAGGTGGGCACTATGGTATATAAGGCAGTGTAATGGCACTGGTAGGTGGGCACTATGGTATATAAGGAGGTGTAATGGCACTGGTAGGTGGGCACAATGGTATATAAGGCAGTGTAATGGCACTGGTAGGTGGGCACTATGGTATATAAGGAGGTGTAATGGCACTGGTAGGTGGGCACTATGGTATATAAGGCAGTGTAATGGCACTGGTAGGTGGGCACTATGGTATATAAGGAGGTGTAATGGCACTGGTAGGTGGGCACTATGGTATATAAGGCAGTGTAATGGCACTGGTAGGTGGGCACTATGGTATATAAGGCAGTGTAATGGCACTGAGGTGGGCACTATGGTATATAAGGCGGTGTAATGGCACTGGTAGGTGGGCACTATGGTATATAAGGAGGTGTAATGGCACTGGTAGGTGGGCACTATGGTATATAAGGAGGTGTAATGGCACTGGTAGGTGGGCACTATGGTATATAAGGAGGTGTAATGGCACTGGTAGGTGGGCACTATGGTATATAAGGCACTGTAATGGCACTGGTAGGTGGGCACTACGGTATATAAGGCGGTGTAATGGCACTGGTAGGTGGGCGCTATGGTATATAAGGCGGTGTAATGGCACTGGTAGGTGGGCACTATGGTATATAAGGAGGTGTAATGGCACTGGTAGGTGGGCACTATGGTATATAAGGGGGTGTAATGGCACTGGTAGGTGGGCACTATGGTATATAAGGCGGTGTAATGGCACTGGTAGGTGGGCACTATGGTATATAAGGCAGTGTAATGGCACTGGTAGGTGGGCACTATGGTATATAAGGAGGTGTAATGGCACTGGTAGGTGGGCACTATGGTATATAAGGAGGTGTAATGGCACTGGTAGGTGGGCACTATGGTATATAAGGAGGTGTAATGGCACTGGTAGGTGGGCACTACGGTATATAAGGCAGTGTAATGGCACTGGTAGGTGGGCACTATGGTATATAAGGAGGTGTAATGGCACTGGTAGGTGGGCACTATGGTATATAAGGAGGTGTAATGGCACTGGTAGGTGGGCACTATGGTATATAAGGAGGTGTAATGGCACTGGTAGGTGGGCACTATGGTATATAAGGCAGTGTAATGGCACTGGTAGGTGGGCACTATGGTATATAAGGAGGTGTAATGGCACTGGTAGGTGGGCACTATGGTATATAAGGCAGTGTAATGGCACTGGTAGGTGGGCACTATGGTATATAAGGCAGTGTAATGGCACTGGTAGGTGGGCACTACGGTATATAAGGAGGTGTAATGGCACTGGTAGGTGGGCACTATGGTATATAAGGCGGTGTAATGGCACTGGTAGGTGGGCACTACGGTATATAAGGAGGTGTAATGGCACTGGTAGGTGGGCACTATGGTATATAAGGAGGTGTAATGGCACTGGTAGGTGGGCACTATGGTATATAAGGCAGTGTAATGGCACTGGTAGGTGGGCACTATGGTATATAAGGCACTGTAATGGCACTGGTAGGTGGGCACTATGGTATATAAGGAGGTGTAATGGCACTGGTAGGTGAGCACTATGGTATATAAGGCACTGTAATGGCACTGGTAGGTGGGCACTATGGTATATAAGGCAGTGTAATGGCACTGGTAGGTGGGCACTATGGTATATAAGGCGGTGTAATGGCACTGGTAGGTGGGCACTATGGTATATAAGGAGGTGTAATGGCACTGGTAGGTGAGCACTATGGTATATAAGGAGGTGTAATGGCACTGGTAGGTGGGCACTATGGTATATAAGGAGGTGTAATGGCACTGGTAGGTGAGCACTATGGTATATAAGGAGGTGTAATGGCACTGGTAGGTGGGCACTACGGTATATAAGGCAGTGTAATGGCACTGGTAGGTGGGCACTATGGTATATAAGGAGGTGTAATGGCACTGGTAGGTGAGCACTATGGTATATAGGGCAGTGTAATGGCACTGGTAGGTGGGCACTATGGTATATAAGGAGGTATAATGGCACTGGTAGGTGAGCACTATGGTATATAAGGAGGTGTAATGGCACTGGTAGGTGGGCACTATGGTATATAAGGAGGTGTAATGGCACTGGTAGGTGGGCACTATGGTATATAAGGAGGTGTAATGGCACTGGTAGGTGGGCACTATGGTATATAAGGAGGTGTAATGGCACTGGTAGGTGGGCACTATGGTATATAAGGAGGTGTAATGGCACTGGTAGGTGGGCACTATGGTATATAAGGAGGTGTAATGGCACTGGTAGGTGGGCACTATGGTATATAAGGCGGTGTAATGGCACTGGTAGGTGGGCAATATGGTATATAAGGCGGTGTAATGGCACTGGTAGGTGGGCACTATGGTATATAAGGCAGTGTAATGGCACTGGTAGGTGAGCACTATGGTATATAAGGAGGTGTAATGGCACTGGTAGGTGGGCACTATGGTATATAAGGAGGTGTAATGGCACTGGTAGGTGGGCACTATGGTATATAAGGAGGTGTAATGGCACTGGTAGGTGGGCACTATGGTATATAAGGAGGTGTAATGGCACTGGTAGGTGGGCACTATGGTATATAAGGAGGTGTAATGGCACTGGTAGGTGGGCACTATGGTATATAAGGCGGTGTAATGGCACTGGTAGGTGGGCACTATGGTATATAAGGAGGTGTAATGGCACTGGTAGGTGGGCACTATGGTATATAAGGAGGTGTAATGGCACTGGTAGGTGGGCACTATGGTATATAAGGCGGTGTAATGGCACTGGTAGGTGGGCACTATGGTATATAAGGCGGTGTAATGGCACTGGTAGGTGGGCACTATGGTATATAAGGAGGTGTAATGGCACTGGTAGGTGGGCACTATGGTATATAAGGAGGTGTAATGGCACTGGTAGGTGGGCACTATGGTATATAAGGCGGTGTAATGGCACTGGTAGGTGAGCACTATGGTATATAAGGCGGTGTAATGGCACTGGTAGGTGGGCACTACGGTATATAAGGAGGTGTAATGGCACTGGTAGGTGAGCACTATGGTATATAAGGCGGTGTAATGGCACTGGTAGGTGGGCACTATGGTATATAAGGCGGTGTAATGGCACTGGTAGGTGGGCACTATGGTATATAAGGCAGTGTAATGGCACTGGTAGGTGGGCACTATGGTATATAAGGCAGTGTAATGGCACTGGTAGGTGGGCACTATGGTATATAAGGAGGTGTAATGGCACTGGTAGGTGGGCACTATGGTATATAAGGCGGTGTAATGGCACTGGTAGGTGGGCACTACGGTATATAAGGAGGTGTAATGGCACTGGTAGGTGGGCACTATGGTATATAAGGAGGTGTAATGGCACTGGTAGGTGGGCACTATGGTATATAAGGCAGTGTAATGGCACTGGTAGGTGGGCACTATGGTATATAAGGAGGTGTAATGGCACTGGTAGGTGGGCACTATGGTATATAAGGCACTGTAATGGCACTGGTAGGTGGGCACTATGGTATATAAGGAGGTGTAATGGCACTGGTAGGTGGGCACTATGGTATATAAGGCACTGTAATGGCACTGGTAGGTGGGCACTATGGTATATAAGGAGGTGTAATGGCACTGGTAGGTGGGCACTATGGTATATAAGGAGGTGTAATGGCACTGGTAGGTGAGCACTATGGTATATAAGGAGGTGTAATGGCACTGGTAGGTGGGCACTATGGTATATAAGGAGGTGTAATGGCACTGGTAGGTGGGCACTATGGTATATAAGGAGGTGTAATGGCACTGGTAGGTGGGCACTATGGTATATAAGGAGGTGTAATGGCACTGGTAGGTGGGCACTATGGTATATAAGGAGGTGTAATGGCACTGGTAGGTGGGCACTATGGTATATAAGGCGGTGTAATGGCACTGGTAGGTGAGCACTATGGTATATAAGGAGGTGTAATGGCACTGGTAGGTGGGCACTATGGTATATAAGGAGGTGTAATGGCACTGGTAGGTGGGCACTATGGTATATAAGGCAGTGTAATGGCACTGGTAGGTGGGCACTATGGTATATAAGGCTGTGTAATGGCACTGGTAGGTGGGCACTATGGTATATAAGGAGGTATAATGGCACTGGTAGGTGGGCTCTATGGTATATAAGGAGGTGTAATGGCACTGGTAGGTGAGCACTATGGTATATAAGGAGGTGTAATGGCACTGGTAGGTGGGCACTATGGTATATAAGGAGGTGTAATGGCACTGGTAGGTGGGCACAATGGTATATAAGGCAGTGTAATGGCACTGGTAGGTGGGCACTATGGTATATAAGGAGGTGTAATGGCACTGGTAGGTGGGCACTATGGTATATAAGGCAGTGTAATGGCACTGGTAGGTGGGCACTATGGTATATAAGGAGGTGTAATGGCACTGGTAGGTGGGCACTATGGTATATAAGGCAGTGTAATGGCACTGGTAGGTGGGCACTATGGTATATAAGGCAGTGTAATGGCACTGGTAGGTGGGCACTATGGTATATAAGGAGGTGTAATGGCACTGGTAGGTGGGCACTATGGTATATAAGGCACTGTAATGGCACTGGTAGGTGGGCACTATGGTATATAAGGCGGTGTAATGGCACTGGTAGGTGGGCGCTATGGTATATAAGGCGGTGTAATGGCACTGGTAGGTGGGCACTATGGTATATAAGGAGGTGTAATGGCACTGGTAGGTGGGCACTATGGTATATAAGGAGGTGTAATGGCACTGGTAGGTGGGCACTATGGTATATAAGGCGGTGTAATGGCACTGGTAGGTGGGCACTATGGTATATAAGGCAGTGTAATGGCACTGGTAGGTGGGCACTATGGTATATAAGGAGGTGTAATGGCACTGGTAGGTGGGCACTATGGTATATAAGGAGGTGTAATGGCACTGGTAGGTGGGCACTATGGTATATAAGGAGGTGTAATGGCACTGGTAGGTGGGCACTATGGTATATAAGGAGGTGTAATGGCACTGGTAGGTGGGCACTACGGTATATAAGGCAGTGTAATGGCACTGGTAGGTGGGCACTATGGTATATAAGGAGGTGTAATGGCACTGGTAGGTGGGCACTATGGTATATAAGGAGGTGTAATGGCACTGGTAGGTGGGCACTATGGTATATAAGGAGGTGTAATGGCACTGGTAGGTGGGCACTATGGTATATAAGGCAGTGTAATGGCACTGGTAGGTGGGCACTATGGTATATAAGGAGGTGTAATGGCACTGGTAGGTGGGCACTATGGTATATAAGGCAGTGTAATGGCACTGGTAGGTGGGCACTATGGTATATAAGGCAGTGTAATGGCACTGGTAGGTGGGCACTACGGTATATAAGGAGGTGTAATGGCACTGGTAGGTGGGCACTATGGTATATAAGGCGGTGTAATGGCACTGGTAGGTGGGCACTATGGTATATAAGGAGGTGTAATGGCACTGGTAGGTGGGCACTATGGTATATAAGGAGGTGTAATGGCACTGGTAGGTGGGCACTATGGTATATAAGGCAGTGTAATGGCACTGGTAGGTGGGCACTATGGTATATAAGGCAGTGTAATGGCACTGGTAGGTGGGCACTATGGTATATAAGGAGGTGTAATGGCACTGGTAGGTGGGCACTATGGTATATAAGGCGGTGTAATGGCACTGGTAGGTGGGCACTATGGTATATAAGGCAGTGTAATGGCACTGGTAGGTGGGCACTATGGTATATAAGGCGGTGTAATGGCACTGGTAGGTGGGCACTATGGTATATAAGGAGGTGTAATGGCACTGGTAGGTGAGCACTATGGTATATAAGGAGGTGTAATGGCACTGGTAGGTGAGCACTATGGTATATAAGGAGGTGTAATGGCACTGGTAGGTGGGCACTATGGTATATAAGGCAGTGTAATGGCACTGGTAGGTGGGCACTATGGTATATAAGGAGGTGTAATGGCACTGGTAGGTGGGCACTATGGTATATAAGGCGGTGTAATGGCACTGGTAGGTGGGCACTATGGTATATAAGGAGGTGTAATGGCACTGGTAGGTGGGCACTATGGTATATAAGGCAGTGTAATGGCACTGGTAGGTGGGCACTATGGTATATAAGGCAGTGTAATGGCACTGGTAGGTGGGCACTATGGTATATAAGGAGGTGTAATGGCACTGGTAGGTGGGCACTATGGTATATAAGGCAGTGTAATGGCACTGGTAGGTGGGCACTATGGTATATAAGGCAGTGTAATGGCACTGGTAGGTGGGCACTATGGTATATAAGGCGGTGTAATGGCACTGGTAGGTGGGCACTATGGTATATAAGGAGGTGTAATGGCACTGGTAGGTGGGCACTATGGTATATAAGGAGGTGTAATGGCACTGGTAGGTGGGCACTATGGTATATAAGGAGGTGTAATGGCACTGGTAGGTGGGCACTATGGTATATAAGGCAGTGTAATGGCACTGGTAGGTGGGCACTATGGTATATAAGGCGGTGTAATGGCACTGGTAGGTGGGCACTATGGTATATAAGGAGGTGTAATGGCACTGGTAGGTGGGCACTATGGTATATAAGGAAGTGTAATGGCACTGGTAGGTGAGCACTATGGTATATAAGGCGGTGTAATGGCACTGGTAGGTGAGCACTATGGTATATAAGGCGGTGTAATGGCACTGGTAGGTGGGCACTATGGTATATAAGGAGGTGTAATGGCACTGGTAGGTGGGCACTACGGTATATAAGGCAGTGTAATGGCACTGGTAGGTGGGCACTATGGTATATAAGGCGGTGTAATGGCACTGGTAGGTGGGCACTATGGTATATAAGGAGGTGTAATGGCACTGGTAGGTGGGCACTATGGTATATAAAAGGTGTAATGGCACTGGTAGGTGGGCACTATGGTATATAAGGCACTGTAATGGCACTGGTAGGTGGGCACTATGGTATATAAGGCAGTGTAATGGCACTGGTAGGTGGGCACTATGGTATATAAGGCAGTGTAATGGCACTGGTAGGTGGGCACTATGGTATATAAGGAGGTGTAATGGCACTGGTAGGTGGGCACTATGGTATATAAGGCAGTGTAATGGCACTGGTAGGTGGGCACTATGGTATATAAGGAGGTGTAATGGCACTGGTAGGTGGGCACTATGGTATATAAGGGGGTAATGGCACTGGTAGGTGGGCACTATGGTATATAAGGAGGTGTAATGGCACTGGTAGGTGGGCACTATGGTATATAAGGCACTGTAATGGCACTGGCTATGGTTTAAGGGCACTATGGTATACTATGGTATATAAGGTGTAATGGCACTGGTAGGTGGGCACTATGGTATATAAGGAGGTGTAATGGCACTGGTAGGTGGGCACTATGGTATATAAGGCAGTGTAATGGCACTGGTAGGTGAGCACTATGGTATATAAGGCAGTGTAATGGCACTGGTAGGTGGGCACTATGGTATATAAGGCAGTGTAATGGCACTGGTAGGTGGGCACTATGGTATATAAGGAGGTGTAATGGCACTGGTAGGTGGGCACTATGGTATATAAGGAGGTGTAATGGCACTGGTAGGTGGGCACTATGGTATATAAGGAGGTGTAATGGCACTGGTAGGTGGGCACTATGGTATATAAGGAGGTGTAATGGCACTGGTAGGTGGGCACTATGGTATATAAGGAGGTGTAATGGCACTGGTAGGTGGGCACTACGTTATATAAGGCAGTGTAATGGCACTGGTAGGTGGGCACTATGGTATATAAGGAGGTATAATGGCACTGGTAGGTGGGCACTATGGTATATAAGGCAGTGTAATGGCACTGGTAGGTGAGCACTATGGTATATAAGGCACTGTAATGGCACTGGTAGGTGGGCACTATGGTATATAAGGAGGTGTAATGGCACTGGTAGGTGGGCACTATGGTATATAAGGCAGTGTAATGGCACTGGTAGGTGGGCACTATGGTATATAAGGAGGTGTAATGGCACTGGTAGGTGGGCACTATGGTATATAAGGCAGTGTAATGGCACTGGTAGGTGGGCACTATGGTATATAAGGAGGTGTAATGGCACTGGTAGGTGGGCACTATGGTATATAAGGAGGTGTAATGGCACTGGTAGGTGGGCACTACGGTATATAAGGCAGTGTAATGGCACTGGTAGGTGGGCACTATGGTATATAAGGAGGTGTAATGGCACTGGTAGGTGGGCACTATGGTATATAAAGGTGTAATGGCACTAGTAGGTGGGCACTATGGTATATAAGGAGGTGTAATGGCACTGGTAGGTGGGCACTATGGTATATAAGGAGGTATAATGGCACTGGTAGGTGGGCACTATGGTATATAAGGAGGTGTAATGGCACTGGTAGGTGGGCACTATGGTATATAAGGAGGTGTAATGGCACTGGTAGGTGGGCACTATGGTATATAAGGCAGTGTAATGGCACTGGTAGGTGGGCACTATGGTATATAAGGAGGTGTAATGGCACTGGTAGGTGGGCACTATGGTATATAAGGAGGTGTAATGGCACTGGTAGGTGGGCACTACGGTATATAAGGAGGTGTAATGGCACTGGTAGGTGGGCACTATGGTATATAAGGAGGTGTAATGGCACTGGTAGGTGGGCACTATGGTATATAAGGCGGTGTAATGGCACTGGTAGGTGGGCACTATGGTATATAAGGAGGTGTAATGGCACTGGTAGGTGGGCACTATGGTATATAAGGCAGTGTAATGGCACTGGTAGGTGGGCACTATGGTATATAAGGCAGTGTAATGGCACTGGTAGGTGAGCACTATGGTATATAAGGCAGTGTAATGGCACTGGTAGGTGGGCACTATGGTATATAAGGAGGTGTAATGGCACTGGTAGGTGGGCACTATGGTATATAAGGCAGTGTAATGGCACTGGTAGGTGGGCACTATGGTATATAAGGAGGTGTAATGGCACTGGTAGGTGGGCACTATGGTATATAAGGCAGTGTAATGGCACTGGTAGGTGGGCACTATGGTATATAAGGCAGTGTAATGGCACTGGTAGGTGGGCACTATGGTATATAAGGAGGTGTAATGGCACTGGTAGGTGAGCACTACGGTATATAAGGAGGTGTAATGGCACTGGTAGGTGGGCACTACGGTATATAAGGCAGTGTAATGGCACTGGTAGGTGGGCACTATGGTATATAAGGAGGTGTAATGGCACTGGTAGGTGAGCACTATGGTATATAAGGAGGTGTAATGGCACTGGTAGGTGGGCACTATGGTATATAAGGAGGTGTAATGGCACTGGTAGGTGGGCACTATGGTATATAAGGCAGTGTAATGGCACTGGTAGGTGGGCACTATGGTATATAAGGAGGTGTAATGGCACTGGTAGGTGGGCACTATGGTATATAAGGAGGTGTAATGGCACTGGTAGGTGGGCACTACGGTATATAAGGCAGTGTAATGGCACTGGTAGGTGGGCACTATGGTATATAAGGAGGTGTAATGGCACTGGTAGGTGGGCACTATGGTATATAAGGAAGGTGTAATGGCACTGGTAGGTGAGCACTATGGTATATAAGGAGGTGTAATGGCACTGGTAGGTGGGCACTATGGTATATAAGAGGTGTAATGGCACTGGTAGGTGAGCACTATGGTATATAAGGAGGTGTAATGGCACTGGTAGGTGGGCACTATGGTATATAAGGAGGTGTAATGGCACTGGTAGGTGGGCACTATGGTATATAAGGCAGTGTAATGGCACTGGTAGGTGGGCACTATGGTATATAAGGAAGTGTAATGGCACTGGTAGGTGGGCACTATGGTATATAAGGAGGTGTAATGGCACTGGTAGGTGGGCACTATGGTATATAAGGCAGTGTAATGGCACTGGTAGGTGGGCACTATGGTATATAAGGAGGTGTAATGGCACTGGTAGGTGGGCACTATGGTATATAAGGAGGTGTAATGGCACTGGTAGGTGGGCACTATGGTATATAAGGAGGTGTAATGGCACTGGTAGGTGGGCACTATGGTATATAAGGAGGTGTAATGGCACTGGTAGGTGGGCACTATGGTATATAAGGAGGTGTAATGGCACTGGTAGGTGGGCACTATGGTATATAAGGAGGTGTAATGGCACTGGTAGGTGGGCACTACGGTATATAAGGCAGTGTAATGGCACTGGTAGGTGGGCACTATGGTATATAAGGAGGTATAATGGCACTGGTAGGTGGGCACTATGGTATATAAGGCAGTGTAATGGCACTGGTAGGTGGGCACTATGGTATATAAGGAGGTGTAATGGCACTGGTAGGTGGGCACTATGGTATATAAGGCAGTGTAATGGCACTGGTAGGTGGGCACTATGGTATATAAGGCAGTGTAATGGCACTGGTAGGTGGGCACTATGGTATATAAGGCGGTGTAATGGCACTGGTAGGTGGGCACTATGGTATATAAGGAGGTGTAATGGCACTGGTAGGTGGGCACTACGGTATATAAGGCAGTGTAATGGCACTGGTAGGTGGGCACTATGGTATATAAGGAGGTGTAATGGCACTGGTAGGTGGGCACTATGGTATATAAGGAGGTGTAATGGCACTGGTAGGTGGGCACTATGGTATATAAGGCGGTGTAATGGCACTGGTAGGTGGGCACTATGGTATATAAGGCAGTGTAATGGCACTGGTAGGTGGGCACTATGGTATATAAGGAGGTGTAATGGCACTGGTAGGTGGGCACTATGGTATATAAGGCGGTGTAATGGCACTGGTAGGTGGGCACTATGGTATATAAGGCGGTGTAATGGCACTGGTAGGTGGGCACTATGGTATATAAGGAGGTGTAATGGCACTGGTAGGTGGGCACTATGGTATATAAGGCAGTGTAATGGCACTGGTAGGTGGGCACTATGGTATATAAGGAGGTGTAATGGCACTGGTAGGTGGGCACTATGGTATATAAGGCAGTGTAATGGCACTGGTAGGTGGGCACTACGGTATATAAGGCAGTGTAATGGCACTGGTAGGTGGGCACTATGGTATATAAGGAGGTGTAATGGCACTGGTAGGTGGGCACTATGGTATATAAGGAGGTGTAATGGCACTGGTAGGTGGGCACTATGGTATATAAGGAGGTGTAATGGCACTGGTAGGTGGGCACTATGGTATATAAGGCGGTGTAATGGCACTGGTAGGTGGGCACTATGGTATATAAGGAGGTGTAATGGCACTGGTAGGTGGGCACTATGGTATATAAGGCGGTGTAATGGCACTGGTAGGTGGGCACTATGGTATATAAGGCGGTGTAATGGCACTGGTAGGTGGGCACTATGGTATATAAGGCAGTGTAATGGCACTGGTAGGTGGGCACTATGGTATATAAGGAGGTGTAATGGCACTGGTAGGTGGGCACTATGGTATATAAGGCAGTGTAATGGCACTGGTAGGTGGGCACTATGGTATATAAGGCGGTGTAATGGCACTGGTAGGTGGGCACTATGGTATATAAGGAGGTGTAATGGCACTGGTAGGTGGGCACTATGGTATATAAGGCAGTGTAATGGCACTGGTAGGTGGGCACTATGGTATATAAGGAGGTGTAATGGCACTGGTAGGTGGGCACTACGGTATATAAGGCAGTGTAATGGCACTGGTAGGTGGGCACTATGGTATATAAGGAGGTGTAATGGCACTGGTAGGTGGGCACTATGGTATATAAGGCGGTGTAATGGCACTGGTAGGTGGGCACTATGGTATATAAGGAGGTGTAATGGCACTGGTAGGTGGGCACTATGGTATATAAGGCAGTGTAATGGCACTGGTAGGTGGGCACTATGGTATATAAGGCAGTGTAATGGCACTGGTAGGTGGGCACTATGGTATATAAGGAGGTATAATGGCACTGGTAGGTGGGCACTATGGTATATAAGGAGGTGTAATGGCACTGGTAGGTGGGCACTATGGTATATAAGGCACTGTAATGGCACTGGTAGGTGGGCACTATGGTATATAAGGCGGTGTAATGGCACTGGTAGGTGGGCACTATGGTATATAAGGCAGTGTAATGGCACTGGTAGGTGGGCACTATGGTATATAAGGAGGTGTAATGGCACTGGTAGGTGGGCACTATGGTATATAAGGAGGTGTAATGGCACTGGTAGGTGGGCACTATGGTATATAAGGCGGTGTAATGGCACTGGTAGGTGGGCACTATGGTATATAAGGAGGTGTAATGGCACTGGTAGGTGGGCACTACGGTATATAAGGCAGTGTAATGGCACTGGTAGGTGGGCACTATGGTATATAAGGCGGTGTAATGGCACTGGTAGGTGGGCACTATGGTATATAAGGAGGTGTAATGGCACTGGTAGGTGGGCACTATGGTATATAAGGAGGTGTAATGGCACTGGTAGGTGGGCACTATGGTATATAAGGAGGTGTAATGGCACTGGTAGGTGAGCACTATGGTATATAAGGCAGTGTAATGGCACTGGTAGGTGGGCACTATGGTATATAAGGAGGTGTAATGGCACTGGTAGGTGAGCACTACGGTATATAAGGAGGTGTAATGGCACTGGTAGGTGGGCACTACGGTATATAAGGCAGTGTAATGGCACTGGTAGGTAGGCACTATGGTATATAAGGAGGTGTAATGGCACTGGTAGGTGAGCACTATGGTATATAAGGAGGTGTAATGGCACTGGTAGGTGGGCACTATGGTATATAAGGAGGTGTAATGGCACTGGTAGGTGGGCACTATGGTATATAAGGAGGTATAATGGCACTGGTAGGTGGGCACTATGGTATATAAGGAGGTGTAATGGCACTGGTAGGTGGGCACTATGGTATATAAGGCAGTGTAATGGCACTGGTAGGTGGGCACTATGGTATATAAGGCAGTGTAATGGCACTGGTAGGTGGGCACTATGGTATATAAGGAGGTGTAATGGCACTGGTAGGTGGGCACTATGGTATATAAGGAGGTGTAATGGCACTGGTAGGTGGGCACTACGGTATATAAGGAGGTGTAATGGCACTGGTAGGTGGGCACTACGGTATATAAGGAGGTGTAATGGCACTGGTAGGTGAGCACTATGGTATATAAGGCGGTGTAATGGCACTGGTAGGTGGGCACTATGGTATATAAGGAGGTGTAATGGCACTGGTAGGTGGGCACTATGGTATATAAGGAGGTGTAATGGCACTGGTAGGTGGGCACTATGGTATATAAGGAGGTGTAATGGCACTGGTAGGTGGGCACTATGGTATATAAGGCGGTGTAATGGCACTGGTAGGTGGGCACTATGGTATATAAGGAGGTGTAATGGCACTGGTAGGTGGGCACTATGGTATATAAGGAGGTGTAATGGCACTGGTAGGTGGGCACTATGGTATATAAGGCAGTGTAATGGCACTGGTAGGTGGGCACTATGGTATATAAGGAGGTATAATGGCACTGGTAGGTGGGCACTATGGTATATAAGGCAGTGTAATGGCACTGGTAGGTGGGCACTATGGTATATAAGGAGGTGTAATGGCACTGGTAGGTGGGCACTATGGTATATAAGGCAGTGTAATGGCACTGGTAGGTGGGCACTATGGTATATAAGGAGGTGTAATGGCACTGGTAGGTGGGCACTATGGTATATAAGGAGGTGTAATGGCACTGGTAGGTGGGCACTATGGTATATAAGGCAGTGTAATGGCACTGGTAGGTGGGCACTATGGTATATAAGGCAGTGTAATGGCACTGGTAGGTGGGCACTATGGTATATAAGGCGGTGTAATGGCACTGGTAGGTGGGCACTATGGTATATAAGGCGGTGTAATGGCACTGGTAGGTGAGCACTATGGTATATAAGGCAGTGTAATGGCACTGGTAGGTGAGCACTATGGTATATAAGGCAGTGTAATGGCACTGGTAGGTGGGCACTATGGTATATAAGGAGGTGTAATGGCACTGGTAGGTGGGCACTATGGTATATAAGGCAGTGTAATGGCACTGGTAGGTGGGCACTATGGTATATAAGGCAGTGTAATGGCACTGGTAGGTGGGCACTATGGTATATAAGGAGGTATAATGGCACTGGTAGGTGGGCACTATGGTATATAAGGCAGTGTAATGGCACTGGTAGGTGGGCACTATGGTATATAAGGAGGTGTAATGGCACTGGTAGGTGAGCACTACGGTATATAAGGAGGTGTAATGGCACTGGTAGGTGGGCACTACGGTATATAAGGCAGTGTAATGGCACTGGTAGGTGGGCACTATGGTATATAAGGCGGTGTAATGGCACTGGTAGGTGGGCACTACGGTATATAAGGCAGTGTAATGGCACTGGTAGGTGGGCACTATGGTATATAAGGAGGTGTAATGGCACTGGTAGGTGGGCACTATGGTATATAAGGCAGTGTAATGGCACTGGTAGGTGGGCACTATGGTATATAAGGAGGTGTAATGGCACTGGTAGGTGGGCACTATGGTATATAAGGCAGTGTAATGGCACTGGTAGGTGGGCACTATGGTATATAAGGAGGTGTAATGGCACTGGTAGGTGGGCACTATGGTATATAAGGCGGTGTAATGGCACTGGTAGGTGGGCACTATGGTATATAAGGAGGTGTAATGGCACTGGTAGGTGGGCACTATGGTATATAAGGAGGTGTAATGGCACTGGTAGGTGGGCACTATGGTATATAAGGCAGTGTAATGGCACTGGTAGGTGGGCACTATGGTATATAAGGAGGTGTAATGGCACTGGTAGGTGGGCACTATGGTATATAAGGCAGTGTAATGGCACTGGTAGGTGGGCACTACGGTATATAAGGCAGTGTAATGGCACTGGTAGGTGGGCACTATGGTATATAAGGAGGTGTAATGGCACTGGTAGGTGGGCACTATGGTATATAAGGAGGTGTAATGGCACTGGTAGGTGGGCACTATGGTATATAAGGAGGTGTAATGGCACTGGTAGGTGGGCACTATGGTATATAAGGCAGTGTAATGGCACAGGTAGGTGGGCACTATGGTATATAAGGAGGTGTAATGGCACTGGTAGGTGGGCACTATGGTATATAAGGCAGTGTAATGGCACTGGTAGGTGGGCACTATGGTATATAAGGAGGTGTAATGGCACTGGTAGGTGGGCACTATGGTATATAAGGAGGTGTAATGGCACTGGTAGGTGAGCACTATGGTATATAAGGCAGTGTAATGGCACTGGTAGGTGGGCACTATGGTATATAAGGCACTGTAATGGCACTGGTAGGTGGGCACTATGGTATATAAGGAGGTGTAATGGCACTGGTAGGTGAGCACTACGGTATATAAGGAGGTGTAATGGCACTGGTAGGTGGGCACTACGGTATATAAGGCAGTGTAATGGCACTGGTAGGTGGGCACTATGGTATATAAGGAGGTGTAATGGCACTGGTAGGTGAGCACTATGGTATATAAGGAGGTGTAATGGCACTGGTAGGTGGGCACTATGGTATATAAGGAGGTGTAATGGCACTGGTAGGTGGGCACTATGGTATATAAGGAGGTATAATGGCACTGGTAGGTGGGCACTATGGTATATAAGGAGGTGTAATGGCACTGGTAGGTGGGCACTATGGTATATAAGGCAGTGTAATGGCACTGGTAGGTGGGCACTATGGTATATAAGGCGGTGTAATGGCACTGGTAGGTGGGCACTATGGTATATAAGGAGGTGTAATGGCACTGGTAGGTGGGCACTATGGTATATAAGGCAGTGTAATGGCACTGGTAGGTGGGCACTACGGTATATAAGGAGGTGTAATGGCACTGGTAGGTGGGCACTATGGTATATAAGGAGGTGTAATGGCACTGGTAGGTGGGCACTATGGTATATAAGGAGGTGTAATGGCACTGGTAGGTGGGCACTATGGTATATAAGGAGGTGTAATGGCACTGGTAGGTGGGCACTATGGTATATAAGGAGGTGTAATGGCACTGGTAGGTGGGCACTATGGTATATAAGGAGGTGTAATGGCACTGGTAGGTGGGCACTATGTTATATAAGGCAGTGTAATGGCACTGGTAGGTGGGCACTATGGTATATAAGGAGGTATAATGGCACTGGTAGGTGGGCACTATGGTATATAAGGCAGTGTAATGGCACTGGTAGGTGGGCACTATGGTATATAAGGAGGTGTAATGGCACTGGTAGGTGGGCACTATGGTATATAAGGCAGTGTAATGGCACTGGTAGGTGGGCACTATGGTATATAAGGAGGTGTAATGGCACTGGTAGGTGGGCACTATGGTATATAAGGAGGTGTAATGGCACTGGTAGGTGGGCACTATGGTATATAAGGCAGTGTAATGGCACTGGTAGGTGGGCACTATGGTATATAAGGCAGTGTAATGGCACTGGTAGGTGGGCACTATGGTATATAAGGCGGTGTAATGGCACTGGTAGGTGGGCACTATGGTATATAAGGCGGTGTAATGGCACTGGTAGGTGAGCACTATGGTATATAAGGCAGTGTAATGGCACTGGTAGGTGGGCACTATGGTATATAAGGCAGTGTAATGGCACTGGTAGGTGGGCACTATGGTATATAAGGAGGTGTAATGGCACTGGTAGGTTGGCACTATGGTATATAAGGCAGTGTAATGGCACTGGTAGGTGGGCACTATGGTATATAAGGCAGTGTAATGGCACTGGTAGGTGGGCACTATGGTATATAAGGAGGTATAATGGCACTGGTAGGTGGGCACTATGGTATATAAGGCAGTGTAATGGCACTGGTAGGTGGGCACTATGGTATATAAGGAGGTATAATGGCACTGGTAGGTGGGCACTACGGTATATAAGGCAGTGTAATGGCACTGGTAGGTGGGCACTATGGTATATAAGGCGGTGTAATGGCACTGGTAGGTGGGCACTACGGTATATAAGGAGGTGTAATGGCACTGGTAGGTGGGCACTACGGTATATAAGGCAGTGTAATGGCACTGGTAGGTGGGCACTATGGTATATAAGGCGGTGTAATGGCACTGGTAGGTGGGCACTACGGTATATAAGGCAGTGTAATGGCACTGGTAGGTGGGCACTATGGTATATAAGGAGGTGTAATGGCACTGGTAGGTGGGCACTATGGTATATAAGGCAGTGTAATGGCACTGGTAGGTGGGCACTATGGTATATAAGGAGGTGTAATGGCACTGGTAGGTGGGCACTATGGTATATAAGGCAGTGTAATGGCACTGGTAGGTGGGCACTATGGTATATAAGGAGGTGTAATGGCACTGGTAGGTGGGCACTATGGTATATAAGGCGGTGTAATGGCACTGGTAGGTGGGCACTATGGTATATAAGGTGTAATGGCACTGGTAGGTGGGCACTATGGTATATAAGGCAGTGTAATGGCACTGGTAGGTGGGCACTATGGTATATAAGGAGGTGTAATGGCACTGGTAGGTGGGCACTATGGTATATAAGGCAGTGTAATGGCACTGGTAGGTGGGCACTATGGTATATAAGGCAGTGTAATGGCACTGGTAGGTGGGCACTATGGTATATAAGGAGGTGTAATGGCACTGGTAGGTGGGCACTATGGTATATAAGGCAGTGTAATGGCACTGGTAGGTGGGCACTATGGTATATAAGGCGGTGTAATGGCACTGGTAGGTGGGCACTATGGTATATAAGGAGGTGTAATGGCACTGGTAGGTGAGCACTATGGTATATAAGGAGGTGTAATGGCACTGGTAGGTGGGCACTATGGTATATAAGGAGGTGTAATGGCACTGGTAGGTGGGCACTATGGTATATAAGGAGGTGTAATGGCACTGGTAGGTGGGCACTATGGTATATAAGGCGGTGTAATGGCACTGGTAGGTGGGCACTATGGTATATAAGGAGGTGTAATGGCACTGGTAGGTGGGCACTATGGTATATAAGGCGGTGTAATGGCACTGGTAGGTGGGCACTATGGTATATAAGGAGGTGTAATGGCACTGGTAGGTGGGCACTATGGTATATAAGGCGGTGTAATGGCACTGGTAGGTGGGCACTACGGTATATAAGGCAGTGTAATGGCACAGGTAGGTGGGCACTATGGTATATAAGGAGGTGTAATGGCACTGGTAGGTGGGCACTATGGTATATAAGGCAGTGTAATGGCACTGGTAGGTGGGCACTATGGTATATAAGGCAGTGTAATGGCACTGGTAGGTGGGCACTATGGTATATAAGGCAGTGTAATGGCACTGGTAGGTGGGCACTATGGTATATAAGGAGGTGTAATGGCACTGGTAGGTGGGCACTATGGTATATAAGGAGGTGTAATGGCACTGGTAGGTGGGCACTATGGTATATAAGGCAGTGTAATGGCACTGGTAGGTGGGCACTACGGTATATAAGGAGGTGTAATGGCACTGGTAGGTGGGCACTACGGTATATAAGGCAGTGTAATGGCACTGGTAGGTGGGCACTATGGTATATAAGGAGGTGTAATGGCACTGGTAGGTGGGCACTATGGTATATAAGGAGGTGTAATGGCACTGGTAGGTGGGCACTATGGTATATAAGGCGGTGTAATGGCACTGGTAGGTGGGCACTATGGTATATAAGGAGGTGTAATGGCACTGGTAGGTGGGCACTATGGTATATAAGGAGGTGTAATGGCACTGGTAGGTGGGCACTATGGTATATAAGGAGGTGTAATGGCACTGGTAGGTGGGCACTATGGTATATAAGGAGGTATAATGGCACTGGTAGGTGGGCACTATGGTATATAAGGAGGTGTAATGGCACTGGTAGGTGGGCACTATGGTATATAAGGCAGTGTAATGGCACTGGTAGGTGGGCACTATGGTATATAAGGAGGTGTAATGGCACTGGTAGGTGGGCACTATGGTATATAAGGCAGTGTAATGGCACTGGTAGGTGGGCACTATGGTATATAAGGAGGTGTAATGGCACTGGTAGGTGGGCACTATGGTATATAAGGCGGTGTAATGGCACTGGTAGGTGGGCACTATGGTATATAAGGAGTTGTAATGGCACTGGTAGGTGGGCACTATGGTATATAAGGAGGTGTAATGGCACTGGTAGGTGAGCACTATGGTATATAAGGCAGTGTAATGGCACTGGTAGGTGGGCACTATGGTATATAAGGCGGTGTAATGGCACTGGTAGGTGAGCACTATGGTATATAAGGCAGTGTAATGGCACTGGTAGGTGAGCACTGTGGTATATAAGGCACTGTAATGGCACTGGTAGGTGGGCACTATGGTATATAAGGAGGTGTAATGGCACTGGTAGGTGGGCACTATGGTATATAAGGCAGTGTAATGGCACTGGTAGGTGGGCACTATGGTATATAAGGCAGTGTAATGGCACTGGTAGGTGGGCACTATGGTATATAAGGCGGTGTAATGGCACTGGTAGGTGAGCACTATGGTATATAAGGCAGTGTAATGGCACTGGTAGGTGGGCACTATGGTATATAAGGCACTGTAATGGCACTGGTAGGTGGGCACTATGGTATATAAGGAGGTGTAATGGCACTGGTAGGTGGGCACTATGGTATATAAGGCAGTGTAATGGCACTGGTAGGTGGGCACTATGGTATATAAGGCAGTGTAATGGCACTGGTAGGTGGGCACTATGGTATATAAGGAGGTGTAATGGCACTGGTAGGTGGGCACTATGGTATATAAGGAGGTGTAATGGCACTGGTAGGTGGGCACTATGGTATATAAGGCAGTGTAATGGCACTGGTAGGTGGGCACTATGGTATATAAGGAGGTGTAATGGCACTGGTAGGTGGGCACTATGGTATATAAGGCAGTGTAATGGCACTGGTAGGTGGGCACTATGGTATATAAGGAGGTGTAATGGCACTGGTAGGTGGGCACTATGGTATATAAGGAGGTGTAATGGCACTGGTAGGTGGGCACTATGGTATATAGGGCAGTGTAATGGCACTGGTAGGTGAGCACTATGGTATATAAGGAGGTGTAATGGCACTGGTAGGTGGGCACTATGGTATATAAGGAGGTGTAATGGCACTGGTAGGTGGGCACTATGGTATATAAGGCAGTGTAATGGCACTGGTAGGTGGGCACTATGGTATATAAGGCAGTGTAATGGCACTGGTAGGTGAGCACTATGGTATATAAGGAGGTGTAATGGCACTGGTAGGTGGGCACTATGGTATATAAGGAGGTGTAATGGCACTGGTAGGTGGGCACTATGGTATATAAGGAGGTGTAATGGCACTGGTAGGTGGGCACTATGGTATATAAGGCAGTGTAATGGCACTGGTAGGTGGGCACTATGGTATATAAGGCACTGTAATGGCACTGGTAGGTGAGCACTATGGTATATAAGGAGGTGTAATGGCACTGGTAGGTGGGCACTATGGTATATAAGGAGGTGTAATGGCACTGGTAGGTGGGCACTATGGTATATAGGGCAGTGTAATGGCACTGGTAGGTGGGCACTATGGTATATAAGGCAGTGTAATGGCACTGGTAGGTGGGCACTACGGTATATAAGGCAGTGTAATGGCACTGGTAGGTGGGCACTACGGTATATAAGGAGGTGTAATGGCACTGGTAGGTGGGCACTATGGTATATAAGGCGGTGTAATGGCACTGGTAGGTGGGCACTATGGTATATAAGGAGGTGTAATGGCACTGGTAGGTGGGCACTATGGTATATAAGGCAGTGTAATGGCACTGGTAGGTGGGCACTATGGTATATAAGGCGGTGTAATGGCACTGGTAGGTGGGCACTATGGTATATAAGGCAGTGTAATGGCACTGGTAGGTGGGCACTATGGTATATAAGGCTGTGTAATGGCACTGGTAGGTGGGCACTACGGTATATAAGGAGGTGTAATGGCACTGGTAGGTGGGCACTATGGTATATAAGGCACTGTAATGGCACTGGTAGGTGAGCACTATGGTATATAAGGCACTGTAATGGCACTGGTAGGTGAGCACTATGGTATATAAGGCAGTGTAATGGCACTGGTAGGTGAGCACTATGGTATATAAGGCAGTGTAATGGCACTGGTAGGTGGGCACTATGGTATATAAGGAGGTGTAATGGCACTGGTAGGTTGGCACTATGGTATATAAGGCAGTGTAATGGCACTGGTAGGTGGGCACTATGGTATATAGGGCAGTGTAATGGCACTGGTAGGTGGGCACTATGGTATATAAGGAGGTGTAATGGCACTGGTAGGTGGGCACTATGGTATATAAGGAGGTGTAATGGCACTGGTAGGTGGGCACTATGGTATATAAGGAGGTATAATGGCACTGGTAGGTGGGCACTATGGTATATAAGGCGGTGTAATGGCACTGGTAGGTGGGCACTATGGTATATAAGGAGGTGTAATGGCACTGGTAGGTGGGCACTATGGTATATAAGGAGGTGTAATGGCACTGGTAGGTGGGCACTATGGTATATAAGGCAGTGTAATGGCACTGGTAGGTGGGCACTATGGTATATAAGGCAGTGTAATGGCACTGGTAGGTGGGCACTATGGTATATAAGGAGGTGTAATGGCACTGGTAGGTGGGCACTATGGTATATAAGGAGGTGTAATGGCACTGGTAGGTGGGCACTATGGTATATAAGGCAGTGTAATGGCACTGGTAGGTGGGCACTATGGTATATAAGGAGGTGTAATGGCACTGGTAGGTGGGCACTATGGTATATAAGGAGGTGTAATGGCACTGGTAGGTGGGCACTATGGTATATAAGGCAGTGTAATGGCACTGGTAGGTGAGCACTATGGTATATAAGGCGGTGTAATGGCACTGGTAGGTGGGCACTATGGTATATAAGGAGGTGTAATGGCACTGGTAGGTGGGCACTATGGTATATAAGGAGGTGTAATGGCACTGGTAGGTGGGCACTATGGTATATAAGGCAGTGTAATGGCACTGGTAGGTGGGCACTATGGTATATAAGGAGGTGTAATGGCACTGGTAGGTGGGCACTATGGTATATAAGGCAGTGTAATGGCACTGGTAGGTGGGCACTATGGTATATAAGGAGGTGTAATGGCACTGGTAGGTGGGCACTATGTTATATAAGGAGGTGTAATGGCACTGGTAGGTGGGCACTATGGTATATAAGGCAGTGTAATGGCACTGGTAGGTGGGCACTATGGTATATAAGGAGGTGTAATGGCACTGGTAGGTGGGCACTATGGTATATAAGGCAGTGTAATGGCACTGGTAGGTGAGCACTATGGTATATAAGGAGGTGTAATGGCACTGGTAGGTGGGCACTATGGTATATAAGGAGGTGTAATGGCACTGGTAGGTGGGCACTATGGTATATAAGGCAGTGTAATGGCACTGGTAGGTGGGCACTATGGTATATAAGGCAGTGTAATGGCACTGGTAGGTGGGCACTATGGTATATAAGGAGGTGTAATGGCAC
The DNA here is from genome assembly GCA_947044405.1 of Leptodactylus fallax. Taxonomy (NCBI): domain Eukaryota; kingdom Metazoa; phylum Chordata; class Amphibia; order Anura; family Leptodactylidae; genus Leptodactylus; species Leptodactylus fallax. Next base: position 26,901 of record CAMRHE010000956.1, read on the forward strand.
TGGTAGGTGAGCACTATGGTATATAAGGCAGTGTAATGGCACTGGTAGGTGAGCACTATGGTATATAAGGAGGTGTAATGGCACTGGTAGGTGAGCACTATGGTATATAAGGAGGTGTAATGGCACTGGTAGGTGGGCACTATGGTATATAAGGAGGTGTAATGGCACTGGTAGGTGGGCACTATGGTATATAAGGAGGTGTAATGGCACTGGTAGGTGGGCACTATGGTATATAAGGAGGTGTAATGGCACTGGTAGGTGGGCACTATGGTATATAAGGAGGTGTAATGGCACTGGTAGGTGAGCACTATGGTATATAAGGAGGTGTAATGGCACTGGTAGGTGGGCACTATGGTATATAAGGCAGTGTAATGGCACTGGTAGGTGGGCACTATGGTATATAAGGCGGTGTAATGGCACTGGTAGGTGGGCACTATGGTATATAAGGAGGTGTAATGGCACTGGTAGGTGGGCACTATGGTATATAAGGCGGTGTAATGGCACTGGTAGGTGGGCACTATGGTATATAAGGAGGTGTAATGGCACTGGTAGGTGGGCACTATGGTATATAAGGAGGTGTAATGGCACTGGTAGGTGGGCACTATGGTATATAAGGCAGTGTAATGGCACTGGTAGGTGGGCACTATGGTATATAAGGCAGTGTAATGGCACTGGTAGGTGGGCACTATGGTATATAAGGCGGTGTAATGGCACTGGTAGGTGGGCACTATGGTATATAAGGCAGTGTAATGGCACTGGTAGGTGGGCACTATGGTATATAAGGCGGTGTAATGGCACTGGTAGGTGGGCACTATGGTATATAAGGAGGTGTAATGGCACTGGTAGGTGGGCACTACGGTATATAAGGCGGTGTAATGGCACTGGTAGGTGGGCACTATGGTATATAAGGCAGTGTAATGGCACTGGTAGGTGGGCACTATGGTATATAAGGCGGTGTAATGGCACTGGTAGGTGGGCACTATGGTATATAAGGAGGTGTAATGGCACTGGTAGGTGGGCACTATGGTATATAAGGAGGTGTAATGGCACTGGTAGGTGGGCACTATGGTATATAAGGCAGTGTAATGGCACTGGTAGGTGGGCACTATGGTATATAAGGCGGTGTAATGGCACTGGTAGGTGGGCACTATGGTATATAAGGAGGTGTAATGGCACTGGTAGGTGGGCACTATGGTATATAAGGAGGTGTAATGGCACTGGTAGGTGGGCACTATGGTATATAAGGAGGTATAATGGCACTGGTAGGTGGGCACTATGGTATATAAGGCGGTGTAATGGCACTGGTAGGTGGGCACTATGGTATATAAGGAGGTATAATGGCACTGGTAGGTGGGCACTATGGTATATAAGGCGGTGTAATGGCACTGGTAGGTGGGCACTATGGTATATAAGGCAGTGTAATGGCACTGGTAGGTGGGCACTATGGTATATAAGGAGGTGTAATGGCACTGGTAGGTGGGCACTATGGTATATAAGGCAGTGTAATGGCACTGGTAGGTGGGCACTATGGTATATAAGGAGGTGTAATGGCACTGGTAGGTGGGCACTATGGTATATAAGGCGGTGTAATGGCACTGGTAGGTGGGCACTATGGTATATAAGGAGGTATAATGGCACTGGTAGGTGGGCACTATGGTATATAAGGAGGTGTAATGGCACTGGTAGGTGGGCACTATGGTATATAAGGAGGTGTAATGGCACTGGTAGGTGGGCACTATGGTATATAAGGAGGTGTAATGGCACTGGTAGGTGGGCACTATGGTATATAAGGCAGTGTAATGGCACTGGTAGGTGGGCACTATGGTATATAAGGCAGTGTAATGGCACTGGTAGGTGGGCACTATGGTATATAAGGAGGTGTAATGGCACTGGTAGGTGGGCACTATGGTATATAAGGCACTGTAATGGCACTGGTAGGTGGGCACTATTATATGGGCACTGTATTATGTACGGCACTGTAGTAGGCACTTGTATAAGGACACTATTAACATGGCCCTGCAATATGTAAGGAACAGTGGTCATGACTTATTGTTTCATTGCCACTTGGTTGGGAACTACAATGTAGGCACTCAGGTTGGTTCTATCATATAGGCACTGTAATATATAGGACACTAGAATATGGCACTATCATGTAGTAACTATGGTTGGTTCTATTATATCGGCAATATAATATGTAGGGTACTATGTAAGGCACGTGTACACATTATGTACGCACTACATAGTGGACGGCCGATGACCATTACAGATAGTGGACAGTGAATACTGATGACTCTAGTGATAGATGAGGATAATGAATGATGCTGGTTAGCCTGTAATGTGCTGATCCCTGCAGTGCCCAGTAGATGGCGACAAACACTAAGCTATCAGTATACGGCTGGCGCTGTAGGATCAGTCGCAGGTTGTGATATTTTGGGGGTCATTTATCATTTGCACAATGTTTTTCTAATGTTTTTAATGCGCGGTCAATCCAAGTGCCTAATATACTAAAGGACACGACTAATCATCCAGAAGTGCGGACATCCCGCCGGGACCTGCTGAGTTTTATATGAGATTCGGCAGATGCTGCTGCTCGGAGACACTTGAGATATAACATTACTCTTAATCCCGGGGCGGCGGAATCACATACTGACTTATGTCAGAGCGGCAGAGGAGACAATGTGGTGGTCACCTCTACCATAGATGGACAGGTATCGAGGCCGCTGTATATCACATTATAACCCGGGGCCCCTCACCTGCTTGTGTCGACTTCCTCCGCGCTTTCTTAATGTCTTCTTCTGTCTTGTTGCTCAGTTTTATTTCCAGTTGCTGTGTCTTCACCTCCAGATCTTTCTGTCTCTCGGCCAAAGCTTTCCGAGCCTGGGGAGGAGGGAAATAGAATGTCAGAGGAAGGGGCGGGACTTAAAGGGGAACTCCATTCAAAACACAGGGTATCCTTATTACTATGTTACCTGGTGAGAGAACCGCACACTTGTATATCATGTCTGAGAGGTTGTCACAGCCCCGCCCCCTGATACCAATATCAATAAACGAACTACCATGTATCTTTTTCGGATGGAGTTCCCCTTTTACACAGTATCCCATGTGGTTGGTCACTCACCTTCTCCACGGAGGCGTACCGGCTGGCCAGCTGTTTCCGGAGATCTGCTATGTGGTGGTCAAACTTTTTCATGTCCTTCTTGAAGTTCTCTCTGAAGTTCAGCAGCGGTTTCTCCACTTCGCTTTGTAACTATGTGAAGCAATGAGGAGATGATGGAGTCACTGACCGTAGATACATCGCAGTGACCGAGCCTGTAGAATCAGTGAGCCGCACCGCGGCCGCTACTTACACATTGTACTGTAGGGGGTTTTACCTTTGAGGAGAATTTGAGATGAACCTCGGCCTCATCGGCAAGACTTTTCTTTACTTGGCCCCAAGCTTCACCCAGGGTCCTGCCAAAAGAGACCATTATATTATATTCTATTCTATTACAATACATTATATTACTATATACTTTATTATATTATACTACGATATTACATTATTGTTATATTATATTTCTATATATTATTATTATATACACATTACTATATACTTTATTATACTATGATATTACATTATATTACAATACATTATATTAATATATACATTATATTATACTACAATATTACATTATATACAATATATTACTATACACATTATATACTATGATATTACATTATATTACATTACATTACTATATACTTTATATTGTACTATATTACATTATATACTTTATTATATTATACTACGATATTACATTATATATTACTATATACTTTATTATACTATATTACATTATTGTTATTATATTACTATATACATTACTGTATACTTTATTATATACTACAATATTACGATACATTATATTACAATACATTATATTACTATATACTTTATTATATTATACTACGATATTACATTATATATTACTATATACTTTATTATACTATGATATTACATTATTGTTATTATATTACTATATACATTACTATATATTTTATTATACTATGATATTACATTATATTACAATACATTATATTAATATATACATTATATTATACTACAATATTACATTATATACAATATATTACTATACACATTATATACTATGATATTACATTATATTACATTACATTACTATATACTTTATATTGTACTATATTACATTATATACAATACTATATACTTTATTATATTAAACTACGATATTACATTATATATTACTATATACTTTATTATACTATATTACATTATTGTTATTATATTACTATATACATTACTGTATACTTTATTATATACTACAATATTACGATACATTATATTACAATACATTATATTACTATATACTTTATTATATTATACTACGATATTACATTATATATTACTATACACTTTATTATACTATGATATTACAATACATTATATTATACTACGATCTTACATTATATTATTACACGTTACAACATATGACACATTTGTTCAGCTCTTCCCTACATTCCCTATTCTTCTGGTTTCTTTCGGACCTCACATTTCTTAGCCCGGCCCCCGTCGGCTCTTTCGGGGGTCCTTGCACCTCTATGGCGCCTTCTGAGAGATATTATTGAATTTATGAACTGACAAAATGTCAATTGTAAAAGAAAAGTCCTCCAAATGTATTAAAATTGCGGATGCGATGTAATAATATATTTGGCATCTCTCTATGAGGAGACTGGTGTAGCAGGAATCAGAGCTAGGAGCGCAGCAGCTCTGGCTGTGACTGGAGTACAAGGCTGGTTATGATGGGTACAATGAAGCTGATCAGCTGGTGTCTATAATAAACAGACTTCAGTATCTCGGGGCAGGTCCCTTTAAGGATAAGGCTACACATTGTGGAAAGCAGCTAAAAAACATTGCAGAAAAATCCGCAGCCGGAGAGCATCGTGGGGGGTTTTTATTCACAGCATTTTTCATTGCTTTTTCTTCCCTTATTCAATCTGTAGGGAGAATGCGTTTCCGCAGGTAAGATTTACAAGCTGCGGTTATTTTTCTGCTACGTGCGGATGGGATTAGCCAGAACGTTACGGTAACACGCCGCCACAGCCTAAGAACCGTTATTATATCCCGTGAGTATGGCGGCCTGCCGGATTAGTAATCTCCACAGATTCATCACAGGTAAAGGCGTCTGGGGGCCCGTCTGAAAGGTACGACTAGATCCATCACCCCCCGGCACAGCGGCTTCATGAATATAGATGAGGCCTGCGGGATCCTAATCGGCCCCATTAATAATACATGGTGTCTGGTGCGGAGGGAACGCAATAAATTCAGCCCTGAATAAACATCTCAGCGTCAACAAGTGAGGGATAAGCACGGTATATAGCACGGTATACAGTACGGTATATAGCACAGTATATAACACAGTATACAGCACGGTATATAGCACAGTATATAACACGGTATACAGCACGGTATACAGCACGGTACAGTCATATGAAAAAGTTTGGGCACCCCTATTAATCTTAATCATTTTTAGTTCTAAATATTTGGGTGTTTGCAACAGCCATTTCAGTTTGATATATCTAATAACTGATGGACACAGTAATATTTCAGGATTGAAATGAGGTTTATTGTACTAACAGAAAATGTGCAATATGCATTAAACCAAAATTTGACTGGTGCAAAAGTATGGGCACCTCAACAGAAAAGTGACATTAATATTTAGTAGATCCTCCTTTTGCAAAAATAACAGCCTCTAGTCGCTTCCTGTAGCTTTTAATCAGTTCCTGGATCCTGGATGAAGGTATTTTTGACCATTCCTCTTTACAAAACAATTCCAGTTCAGGTAAGTTTGATGGTCGCCGAGCATGGACAGCCCGCTTCAAATTATCCCACAGATGTTCAATGATATTCAGGTCTGGGGACTGGGATGGCCATTCCAGAACATTGTAATTGTTCCTCTGCATGAATGCCTGAGTAGATTTGGATCATTGTCTTGCTGAAATATCCATCCCCGGCGTAACTTCAAATTCGTCACTGATTCTCGTACATTATTCTCAAGAATCTGCTGATACTGAGTTGAATCCATGCGACCCTCAACTTTAACAAGATTCCCGGTGCCGGCATTGGCCACACAGCCCCAAAGCATGATGGAACCTCCACCAAATGTTACAGTGGGTAGCAAGTGTTTTTCTTGGAATGCTGTGTTTTTTTGACGCCATGCATAACGCCTTTTTGTATGACCAAACAACTCAATCTTTGTTTCATCAGTCCACAGGACCTTCTTCCAAAATGAAGCTGGCTTGTCCAAATGTGCTTTTGCATACCTCAGGCGACTCTGTTTGTGGCGTGCTTTCAGAAACGGCTTCTTTCGCATCACTCTCCCATACAGCTTCTCCTTGTGCAAAGTGTGCTGTATTGTTGACCGATGCACAGTGACACCATTTGCAGCAAGATGATGCTGCAGCTCTTTGGAGGTGGTCTGTGGATTGTCCTTGACTGTTCTCACCATTCTTCTTCTCTGCCTTTCTGATATTTTTCTTGGCCTGCCACTTCTGGGCTTAACAAGAACTGTCCCTGTGGTCTTCCATTTCCTTACTATGTTCCTCACAGTGGAAACTGACAGGTTAAATCTCTGAGACAACTTTTTGTATCCTTCCCCTGAACAACTATGTTGAACAATCTTTGTTTTCAGATCATTTGAGAGTTGTTTTGAGGAGCCCATGATGCCACTCTTCAGAGGAGATTCAAATAGGAGAACAACTTGCAATTGGCCACCTTAAATACCTTTTCTCATGATTGGATACACCTGGCTATGAAGTTCAAAGCTCAGTGAGGTTACAAAACCAATTTTGTGCTTCAGTAAGTCAGTAAAAAGTAGTTAGGAGTATTCAAATCAATAAAATGATAAGGGTACCCAAATTTTTGCACCGGTCAAATTTTGGTTTAATGCATATTGCACATTTTCTGTTAGTACAATAAACCTCATTTCAATCCTGAAATATTACTGTGTCCATCAGTTATTAGATATATCAAATTGAAATGGCTGTTGCAAACACCCAAATATTTAGAACTAAAAATGATTAAGATTAATAGGGGTGCCCAAACTTTTTCATATGACTGTATATAGCACAGTATATAACACGGTATACAGCACAGTATACAGCACGGTATATAGCACAGTATATAACACGGTATACAGCACGGTATATAGCACAGTATATAACACGGTATACAGCACGGTATATAGCACAGTATATAACACGGTATACAGCACGGTACTGTATATAGCACAGTATATAACACGGTATACAGCACAGTATACAGCACGGTATATAGCACAGTATATAACACGGTATACAGCACGGTATACAGCACAGTATATAACACGGTATACAGCACAGTATATGGTTATACAACCCCCAGAAATACACTACAGGCAGATACAATGGTGTGTATGGGGGAGGGGGGTACTTATGTGTACTGTAAGAATAGCAACCAGAGGTACACAGGACCCATGTGATAAACCACCGGACACCAGGGGTACTATTATACCACCGGACACAGGGGTACTATTATACCACAGGACACAGGGGTACTATTATACCACAGGACACAGGGGTACTATTATACCACAGGACACCAGGGGTACTATTATACCACAGGACACAGGGGTACTATTATACCACAGGACACCAGGGGTACTATCATACCACAGGACACCGGGATACTATTATACCACAGGACACCAGGGATACTATTATACCACCGGACCCCAGGGGTACTATTATACCACCAGGGATACTATTATACCACCGGACCCCAGGGGTACTATTATACCACCAGGGATACTATTATACCACCGGACCCCAGGGGTACTATTATACCACCAGGGATACTATTATACCACCGGACCCCAGGGGTACTATTATACCACCAGGGATACTATCATACCACCAGACACCAGGGATACTATCATACCACAGGACACCAGGGGTACTATTATACCACCGGACACCAGGGGTACTATTATACCACAGGACACCAGGGGTACTATTATACCACCGAACCCCAGGGGTACTAATATACCACTAGGGATACTATCATACCACCGGACACCAGGGGTACTATCATACCACCAGACACCAGGGATACTATCATACCACCAGACACCAGGGATACTATCATACCACAGGACACCAGGGATAATATTATACCACCGGACACCAGGGATACTATTATACCACAGGACACCAGGGATAATATTATACCACCGGACACCAGGGATACTATTATACCACAGGACACCAGGGGTACTATTATACCACCGGACACCAGGGATACTATTATACCACAGGACACCAGGGGTACTATCATACCACAGGACACCGGGGTACTATTATACCACAGGACACCGGGGTACTATCATACCACAGGACACCAGGGGTACTATTATACCACCGGACACCAGGGGTACTATCATACCACAGGACACCAGGGGTACTATTATACCACCGGACACCAGGGGTACTATTATACCACCGGACACCAGGGGTACTATTATACCACAGGACACCAGGGGTACTATTATACCACCGGACCCCAGGGGTACTATTATACCACCAGGGATACTATCATACCACCGAACACCAGAGGCACTATCATACCACCAGGGGTACTATTATACCACCGGACACCAGGGGTACTATCATACCACCAGACACCAGGGATACTATCATACCACAGGACACCAGGGATAATATTATACCACCGGACACCAGGGATACTATTATACCACAGGACACCAGGGGTACTATCATACCACAGGACACCGGGGTACTATTATACCACAGGACACCGGGGTACTATTATACCACAGGACACCGGGGTACTATCATACCACAGCACACCAGGGGTACTATTATACCACCGGACACCAGGGGTACTATTATACCACAGGACACCAGGGGTACTATTATACCACAGGACACCAGGGGTACTATTATACCACAGGACACCAGGGGTACTATTATACCACCAGACACCAGGGGTACTATCATACCACAGGATACCAGGGGTACTATTATACCACAGGACACCGGGGTACTATTATACCACCAGACACCAGGGGTACTATTATACCCCCCGGACACCAGGGGTACTATTATACCACCAGACACCAGGGGTACTATTATACCCCAGGACACCAGGGGTACTATTATACCCCAGGACACCAGGGGTACTATTATACCACCGGACACCAGGGGTACTATTATACCACCGGACACCAGGGGTACTATTATACCACCGGACACCAGGGGTACTATTATACCACCGGACACCAGGGGTACTATTATACCACAGGACACCAGGGGTACTATTATACCACAGGACACCAGGGGTACTATTATACCACAGGACACCAGGGGTACTATTATACCATAGGACACCAGGGGTACTATTATACCCCAGGACACCAGGGGTACTATTATACCACAGGACACCAGGGGTACTATTATACCACCGGACACCAGGGGTACTATTATACCACCGGACCCCAGGGGTACTATTATACCACCAGGGATACTATTATACCACCGGACACCAGGGGTACTATTATACCACCGGACCCCAGGGGTACTATTATACCACCAGGGATACTATCATACCACCAGACACCAGGGATACTATCATACCACCAGACACCAGGGGTACTATCATACCACAGGACACCAGGGGTACTATTATACCACCGGACACCAGGGGTACTATTATACCACAGGACACCAGGGGTACTATTATACCACCGGACCCCAGGGGTACTATTATACCACCAGGGATACTATCATACCACCGGACACCAGGGGTACTATCATACCACCAGACACCAGGGATACTATCATACCACAGGACACCAGGGGTACTATCATACCACCAGACACCAGGGATACTATCATACCACAGGACACCAGGGATAATATTATACCACCGGACACCAGGGATACTATTATACCACAGGACACCAGGGGTACTATCATACCACAGGACACCGGGGTACTATTATACCACAGGACACCGGGGTACTATCATACCACAGGACACCAGGGGTACTATTATACCACCGGACACCAGGGGTACTATTATACCACCGGACACCAGGGGTACTATTATACCACCGGACACCAGGGGTACTATTATACCACCGGACACCAGGGGTACTATTATACCACCGGACACCAGGGGTACTATTATACCACAGGACACCAGGGGTACTATTATACCACAGGACACCGGGATACTATTATACCACAGGACACCGGGATACTATTATACCACAGGACACCAGGGGTACTATTATACCACAGGACACCAGGGGTACTATTATACCACAGGACACCAGGGGTACTATTATACCACCGGACACCAGGGGTACTATTATACCACAGGACACCAGGGGTACTATTATACCACAGGACACCAGGGGTACTATTATACCACAGGACACCGGGATACTATTATACCACAGGACACCGGGATACTATTATACCACAGGACACCAGGGGTACTATTATACCACAGGACACCAGGGGTACTATTATACCACAGGACACCAGGGGTACTATTATACCACCGGACACCAGGGGTACTATTATACCACAGGACACCAGGGGTACTATTATACCACAGGACACCAGGGGTACTATTATACCACAGGACACCGGGATACTATTATACCACAGGACACCGGGATACTATTATACCACAGGACACCAGGGGTACTATTATACCACAGGACACCAGGGGTACTATTATACCACAGGACACCAGGGGTACTATTATACCACCGGACACCAGGGGTACTATTATACCACAGGACACCAGGGGTACTATTATACCACAGGACACCAGGGGTACTATTATACCACAGGACACCAGGGGTACTATTATACCACAGGACACCAGGGGTACTATTATACCACCGGACACCAGGGGTACTATTATACCACAGGACACCAGGGGTACTATTATACCACAGGACACCAGGGGTACTATTATACCACAGGACACCAGGGGTACTATCTGACATCACCACCAGTGTTTTGATAATACAACTTGACACCTATCATATTATTTCATCACAGTCATTGATATCTGGACCACCAGGGTGAGTTTATTTGATTCCATTTTTGTTAATGTATTTTTTGCCCTATAATTTGTTAATCTTTATAACTGTATTTATGTTGCACTATAAAATCTAGTGAGCCCGGGGTAGAATCCTTCCAGGCCAGCGTGAGTTAATGGCTCCTTCCAGTCGCCTTTGTTGCCTCGTCATCTGGTGATCTCATTTGCACGGTGATCTGGCGGTAATTCCTGTCGCAGGCTTTGTTTTCCTCTGATCCCCTGTTCTGCTACAAGGAATTAGTGACGGAGAGTAACAAAGGACTGATGTAGTGACAACATGGAGAATAGAGCTGTAATCACACAGGGTGGACACTAGAGGGCGACACAGGACTGCACATACTGGTATATAGCAGCAATGCCATATAGTATAGATAATAAAGGATACAGCACCGCCTCCCGCTATACAGGGACTACTACTCACATCAGACACTGCTACAAAGAGGACAGAGGTGCAGGAGCCTGAAATCTGCCCGTACATTAGTGTCATATCATATATAATACTGAGAACAAAGAGGAGGGATCATACAAAAGGATGACCTATGTAATAAAGGGAGAACAACGCCACCTAGCTGAGAGATACCAAGAAAAAGAGAAGAGACGCAGGATATTACAGGTCTAAAGACCAACATTTAACGGATCAGATATCCAGGAGAACCGCACACCTCATCTATACAGCTGTATATATCATGTGTGAGAGGTTGTCACAGCCCCCGCCCCCGTTACTGACATCACTGATATAATGACATGTGATCAGACATGAGATCCGCACACCTTATACTACAGTACAGCTATTCATCTATTACTACTGACACCCAGCTGTATATATCATGTGTGAGAGGTTGTCACAGCTCCGCCCCCTGTTACTGACATCACTGATATAATGACATGTGATCAGACATGAGATCCGCACACCTTATACTACAGTACAGCTATTCATCTATTACTACTGACACCCAGCTGTATATATCATGTGTGAGAGGTTGTCACAGCCCCGCCCCCTGTTACTGACATCACTGATATAATGACATGTGATCAGACATGAGATCCGCACACCTTATACTACAGTACAGCTATTCATCTATTACTACTGACACCCAGCTGTATATATCATGTCTGAGAGGTTGTCACAGCCCCGCCCCCTGTTACTGACATCACTGATATAATATAATGACATGTGATCAGTCATGAGATCCGCACACCTTATACTACAGTACAGCTATTCATCTATTACTACTGACAACCAGCTGTATATATCATGTGTGAGAGGTTGTCACAGCCCCGCCCCCGTTACTGACATCACTGATATAATGACATGTGATCAGACATGAGATCCGCACACCTTATACTACAGTACAGCTATTCATCTATTACTACTGACAACCAGCTGTATATATCATGTGTGAGAGGTTGTCACAGCCCCGCCCCCTGTTACTGACATCACTGATATAATGACATGTGATCAGACATGAGATCCGCACACCTTATACTACAGTACAGCTATTCATCTATTACTACTGACACCCAGCTGTATATATCATGTCTGAGAGGTTGTCACAGCCCCGCCCCCTGTTACTGACATCACTGATATAATATAATGACATGTGATCAGTCATGAGATCCGCACACCTTATACTACAGTACAGCTATTCATCTATTACTACTGACAACCAGCTGTATATATCATGTGTGAGAGGTTGTCACAGCCCCGCCCCCTGTTACTGACATCACTGATATAATGACATGTGATCAGACATGAGATCCGCACACCTTATACTACAGTACAGCTATTCATCTATTACTACTGACACCCAGCTGTATATATCATGTGTGAGAGGTTGTCACAGCCCCGCCCCCTGTTACTGACATCACTGATATAATATAATGACATGTGATCAGACATGAGATCCGCACACCTTATACTACAGTACAGCTATTCATCTATTACTACTGACACCCAGCTGTATATATCATGTCTGAGAGGTTGTCACAGCCCCGCCCCCTGTTACTGACATCACTGATATAATGACATGTGATCAGACATGAGATCCGCACACCTTATACTACAGTACAGCTATTCATCTATTACTACTGACAACCAGCTGTATATATCATGTCTGAGAGGTTGTCACAGCCCCGCCCCCTGTTACTGACATCACTGATATAATGACATGTGATCAGACATGAGATCCGCACACCTTATACTACAGTACAGCTATTCATCTATGATATACTAATATAGATATTATCAGGATGTCTGTCTGTGTGTCTTAAAGGGTAACTCCATCCAAAAGTAATCAGTTCTAAATTGCCTGCTCTATGAATAATGTATCTAGGATTATTATATTACAGAGATTCATCATGACTGCAAACTTCCATCTCTTATCCACTGAAGCATTATCTATTCTATGTTGTCACAGCCCCACCCTCTTCAACTAACATTACTGATCTTTCATGATATATTGTATCAATGATTATAGAATAACATTATTATTTAAAGACAATTTACCCCTCCTCCTGATATGCCAGGGAGTTCTGGGACAGTTTCGCCAAGTTTTTGGCATACTCCTCTTCAATCTTGATCCTAAAATGTAAATACAAAAGATGTGTGAAATCCTTGGACATCGCCCTAACATCGCTCCTTCACTATGGCCGCACGACAAGATATGGGGTCAGCAGAAAAGGTGACAGGTGGTTGACAGGTCATTTATGGAAATTCCCTTTAAGGGGGTCAGAATGAGAAGATAAATGGGAGGAGTCAAGTGGATATGGAGACATATCACAGGCTGCTGAGAACACAAATCATGGGCTATAGCCGAGCTCCAGAGAGAGAAAAATGGCTTTACTGAGAAAGTTTCCCATCATCATAAAGGAAAGGAGGTCCCTCCATGTGTATAACCCCGAGGGCGAGGGTCCTGGTCACCGCGTCCTATCCCTCCTACCCAGGCAGCCATAAACGGAAAAAGTGCGTTTTCCACTGGATCCCAGTCTGAGGTCCCCGAACTCTGTCTCCTCCCCAATATCATATACCGGGAGAGTCTTATTGTGTCTGAAGTAGGTTAAAGCCCACGGGAGGGGGATTGGGAGAAGAGAGGAAACTTGCCATACCGTTCACGGATGAATTCTGCCATCTCCTTCTGCATTTGTTTTCCTTTAAGCTGTTTCTGGAGGAGTTCTTCAAATCCGGTCACCGAACTGTTTCCCTGCGGATCCTTCCTGTCTGCCTGTAAGGTGAGGCCAGAAGAGGAATTATTTACAGGGTAGACAGGAACAGAAATCTAATTATTATACAACAGTGCCACTACATACAATATAACCAATATAATACCGCCCCCTATGTACAAGAATATAACTACTATAATACTGCTCCTATGTACAAGAATATAACTACTATAATACTGCTCCTATGTACAAGAATATAACTACTATAATACTGCTCCTATGTACAAGAATATAACTACTATAATACTGCTCCTATGTACAAGAATATAACTACTATAATACTGCCCCTATGTACAAGAATATAACTACTATAATACTGCCCCTATGTACAAGAATATAACTACTATAATACTGCTCCTATGCACAAGAATATAACTACTATAATACTGCTCCTATGTACAAGAATATAACTACTATAATACTACCTCCTATGTACAAGAATATAACTACTATAATACTACCTCCTATGTATAAGAATATAACTACTATAATACTGCTCCTATGTACAAGAATATAACTACTATAATACTGCTCCTATGTACAAGAATATAACTACTATAATACTGCTCCTATGTACAAGAATATAACTACTATAATACTACTCCTATGTACAAGAATATAACTACTATAATACTGCTCCTATGTACAAGAATATAACTACTATAATACTGCTCCTATGCACAAGAATATAACTACTATAATACTACTCCTATGTACAAGAATATAACTACTATAATACTACCTCCCATGTACAAGACTATAACTACTATAATACTGCTCCTATGTACAAGAATATAACTACTATAATACTGCTCCTATGTACAAGAATATAACTACTATAATACTACTCCTATGTACAAGAATATAACTACTATAATATTTCCCCTATGTACAAGAATATAACTACTATAATACTACCTCCTATGTACAAGAATATAACTGCTATAATACTGCCCCCATGTACAAGACTATAACTACTATAATACTCCTAAGTACAAGAATATAACTACTATAATACTACCTCCTATGTACAAGAATATAACTACTATAATACTACCCCTATGTACAAGAATATAACTACTATAATACTGCTCCTATGTACAAGAATATAACTACTATAATACTACCTCCTATGTACAAGAATATAACTACTATAATACTGCTCCTATGTACAAGAATATAACTACTATAATACTGCTCCTATGTACAAGAATATAACTACTATAATACTACCTCCTATGTACAAGAATATAACTACTATAATACTGCTATGTACAAGAATATAACTACTATAATACTGCTCCTATGTACAAGAATATAACGACTATAATACTACTCCTACGTACAAGAAGATAACTACTATAATACTGCTCCTATGTACAAGAATATAACTACTATAATACTACCTCCTATGTACAAGAATATAACTACTATAATACTACCTCCTATGTATAAGAATATAACTACTATAATACTGCTCCTATGTACAAGAATATAACTACTATAATACTACTCCTATGTACAAGAATATAACTACTATAATACTACCTCCTATGTACAAGAATATAACTACTATAATACTGCTCCTATGTACAAGAATATAACTACTATAATACTGCTCCTATGTACAAGAATATAACTACTATAATACTACTCCTATGTACAAGAATATAACTACTATAATACTGCTCCTATGTACAAGAATATAACTACTATAATACTACCTCCTATGTACAAGAATATAACTACTATAATACTACCTCCTATGTATAAGAATATAACTACTATAATACTGCTCCTATGTACAAGAATATAACTACTATAATACTACTCCTATGTACAAGAATATAACTACTATAATACTACCTCCTATGTACAAGAATATAACTACTATAATACTGCTCCTATGTACAAGAATATAACTACTATAATACTGCTCCTATGTACAAGAATATAACTACTATAATACTACTCCTATGTACAAGAATATAACTACTATAATACTGCTCCTATGTACAAGAATATAACTACTATAATACTACCTCCTATGTACAAGAATATAACTACTATAATACTACCTCCTATGTATAAGAATATAACTACTATAATACTGCTCCTATGTACAAGAATATAACTACTATAATACTACTCCTATGTACAAGAATATAACTACTATAATACTACCTCCTATGTACAAGAATATAACTACTATAATACTGCTCCTATGTACAAGAATATAACTACTATAATACTGCTCCCATGTACAAGAATATAACTACTATAATACTACTCCTATGTACAAGAATATAACTACTATAATACTGCTCCTATGTACAAGAATATAACTACTATAATACTCCTATGTACAAGAATATAACTACTATAATACTGCTCCTATGTACAAGAATATAACTACTATAATACTGTTCCTATGCACAAGAATATAACTACTATAATACTACTCCTATGTACAACAATATAACTACTATAATACTACCTCCTATGTACAAGAATATAACTACTATAATACTGCTCCTATGTACAAGAATATAACTACTATAATACTACCTCCTATGTACAAGACTATAACTACTATAATACTGCTCCTATGTACAAGAATATAACGACTATAATACTACTCCTACGTACAAGAATATAACTACCTATAATACTCCTAAGTACAAGAATATAACTACTATAATACTGCCCCTATGTACAAGAATATAACTACTATAATACTGCTCCTATGTACAAGAATATAACTACTATAATACTCCTACGTACAAGAATATAACTACTATAATACTCATATGTACAAGAATATAACTACTATAATACTGCTCCTATGTACAAAAATATAACTACTATAATACTGCTCCTATGTACAAGAATATAACTACTATAATACTGCTGCTATGTACAAGAATATAACTACTATAATACTACCTCCTATGTACAAGAATATAACTACTATAATACTACCTCCTATGTACAAGAATATAACTACTATAATACTACCTCCTATGTACAAGAATATAACTACTATAATACTGCCCCTATGTACAAGAATATAACTACTATAATACTCCTATGTACAAGAATATAACTACTATAATACTACCCCCTATGTACAAGAATATAACTACTATAATACTACTCCTATGTACAAGAATATAACTACTATAATACTGCTCCTATGTACAAGAATATAACTACTATAATACTGCTCCTATGTACAAGAATATAACTACTATAATACTGCTGCTATGTACAAGAATATAACTACTATAATACTACCTCCTATGTACAAGAATATAACTACTATAATACTACCTCCTATGTACAAGAATATAACTACTATAATACTACCTCCTATGTACAAGAATATAACTACTATAATACTGCCCCTATGTACAAGAATATAACTACTATAATACTGCCCCTATGTACAAGAATATAACTACTATAATACTCCTATGTACAAGAATATAACTACTATAATACTACCCCCTATGTACAAGAATATAACTACTATAATACTACTCCTATGTACAAGAATATAACTACTATAATACTGCTCCTATGTACAAGAATATAACTACTATAATACTACCTCCTATGTACAAGAATATAACTACTATAATACTACTCCTAGGTACAAGAATATAACTACTATAATACTACCTCCTATGTACAAGAATATAACTACTATAATACTGCTCCTATGTACAAGAATATAACTACTATAATACTGCTCCTATGTACAAGAATATAACTACTATAATACTACCTCCTATGTACAAGAATATAACTACTATAATACTGCTATGTACAAGAATATAACTACTATAATACTACCTCCTATGTACAAGAATATAACGACTATAATACTACTCCTATGTACAAGAATATAACTACTATAATACTGCTCCTATGTACAAGAATATAACTACTATAATACTACCTCCTATGTACAAGAATATAACTACTATAATACTACCTCCTATGTACAAGAATATAACTACTATAATACTGCTCCTATGTACAAGAATATAACTACTATAATACTGCTCCTATGTACAAGAATATAACTACTATAATACTACCTCCTATGTACAAGAATATAACTACTATAATACTGCTAAGTACAAGAATATAACTACTATAATACTGCTCCTATGTACAAGAATATAACGACTATAATACTACTCCTACGTACAAGAATATAACTACTATAATACTGCTCCTATGTACAAGAATATAACTACTATAATACTACCTCCTATGTACAAGAATATAACTACTATAATACTACCTCCTATGTATAAGAATATAACTACTATAATACTGCTCCTATGTACAAGAATATAACTACTATAATACTACTCCTATGTACAAGAATATAACTACTATAATACTACCTCCTATGTACAAGAATATAACTACTATAATACTGCTCCTATGTACAAGAATATAACTACTATAATACTGCTCCTATGTACAAGAATATAACTACTATAATACTACTCCTATGTACAAGAATATAACTACTATAATACTGCTCCTATGTACAAGAATATAACTACTATAATACTGCTCCTATGCACAAGAATATAACTACTATAATACTACTCCTATGTACAAGAATATAACTACTATAATACTACCTCCCATGTACAAGACTATAACTACTATAATACTGCTCCTATGTACAAGAATATAACTACTATAATACTGCTCCTATGTACAAGAATATAACTACTATAATACTACTCCTATGTACAAGAATATAACTACTATAATACTTCCCCTATGTACAAGAATATAACTACTATAATACTACCTCCTATGTACAAGAATATAACTGCTATAATACTGCCCCCATGTACAAGACTATAACTACTATAAATACTCCTATGTACAAGAATATAACTACTATAATACTACCTCCTATGTACAAGAATATAACTACTATAATACTACCTCCTATGTACAAGAATATAACTACTATAATACGTCACTACTATGTACAAGAATATAACTACTATAATACTGCTCCTATGTACAAGAATATAACTACTATAATACTACCTCCTATGTACAAGAATATAACTACTATAATACTGCTCCTATGTACAAGAATATAACTACTATAATACTGCTCCTATGTACAAGAATATAACTACTATAATACTACCTCCTATGTACAAGAATATAACTACTATAATACTGCTATGTACAAGAATATAACTACTATAATACTGCTCCTATGTACAAGAATATAACGACTATAATACTACTCCTACGTACAAGAATATAACTACTATAATACTGCTCCTATGTACAAGAATATAACTACTATAATACTACCTCCTATGTACAAGAATATAACTACTATAATACTACCTCCTATGTACAAGAATATAACTACTATAATACTGCTCCTATGTACAAGAATATAACTACTATAATACTACTCCTATGTACAAGAATATAACTACTATAATACTACCTCCTATGTACAAGAATATAACTACTATAATACTGCTCCTATGTACAAGAATATAACTACTATAATACTGCTCCTATGTACAAGAATATAACTACTATAATACTACTCCTATGTACAAGAATATAACTACTATAATACTGCTCCTATGTACAAGAATATAACTACTATAATACTGCTCCTATGTACAAGAATATAACTACTATAATACTACTCCTATGTACAAGAATATAACTACTATAATACTACTCCTATGTACAAGAATATAACTACTATAATACTACCTCCCATGTACAAGACTATAACTACTATAATACTGCTCCTATGTACAAGAATATAACTACTATAATACTGCTCCTATGTACAAGAATATAACTACTATAATACTACTCCTATGTACAAGAATATAACTACTATAATATTTCCCCTATGTACAAGAATATAACTACTATAATACTACCTCCTATGTACAAGAATATAACTACTATAATACTGCCCCTATGTACAAGAATATAACTACTATAATACTACTCCTATGTACAAGAATATAACTACTATAATACCCCATACAAGAATATAACTACTATAATACTACCTCCCATGTACAAGACTATAACTACTATAATACTGCTCCTATGTACAAGAATATAACAACTATAATACTGCTCCTATGTACAAGAATATAACTACTATAATACTGCTCCTATGTACAAGAATATAACTACTATAATACTACTCCTATGTACAAGAATATAACTACTATAATATTTCCCCTATGTACAAGAATATAACTACTATAATACTACCTCCTATGTACAAGAATATAACTGCTATAATACTGCCCCTATGTACAAGAATATAACTACTATAATACTGCTCTTATGTACAACAAGACTATAACTACTATAATACTGCTCCTATGTACAAGAATATAACTACTATAATACTGCTCCTATGCACAAGAATATAACTACTATAATACTGCTCCTATGCACAAGAATATAACTACTATAATACTACCTCCCATGTACAAGACTATAACTACTATAATACTGCTCCTATGTACAAGAATATAACTACTATAATACTACCTCCCATGTACAAGACTATAACTACTATAATACTACTCCTATGTACAAGAATATAACTACTATAATACTGCTCCTATGTACAAGAATATAACTACTATAATACTACCTCCTATGTACAAGAATATAACTACTATAATACTCTCCTATGTACAAGAATATAACTACTATAATACTGCTCCTATGTACAAGAATATAACTACTATAATACTGCTCCTATGTACAAGAATATAACTACTATAATACTACCTCCTATGTACAAGAATATAACTACTATAATACTACCTATGTACAAGAATATAACTACTATAATACTGCTCCTATGTACAAGAATATAACTACTATAATACTGCTCCTATGTACAAGAATATAACTACTATAATACTGCACCTATGTACAAGAATATAACTACTATAATACTGCTCCTATGTACAAGAATATAACTACTATAATACTACCTCCTATGTACAAGAATATAACTACTATAATACTACCTATGTACAAGAATATAACTACTATAATATTACTCCATCGACCCCAAAATTCCCCTATGTACAAGAATATAACTACTATAATACTGCTCCTATGTAGAAGAATATAACTACTATAATACTACTCCTATGTACAAGAATATAACAACTATAATACTGCTCCTATATACAAGAATATAACTACTATAATACTGCTCCTATGTACAAGAATATAACTACTATAATACTACCTCCTATGTACAAGAATATAACGACTATAATACTACTCCTACGTACAAGAATATAACAACTATAATACTGCTCCTATATACAAGAATATAACTACTATAATATTTCCCCTATGTACAAGAATATAACTACTATAATACTACCTCCTATGTACAAGAATATAACTACTATAATACTGCTCCTATGTACAAGAATATAACTACTATAATACTACTCCTATGTACAAGAATATAACTCCTATAATATTTCCCCTATGTACAAGAATATAACTACTATAATACTGCTCCTATGTACAAGAATATAACTACTATAATACTACCTCCTATGTGCAAGAATATAACTACTATAATACTGCTCCTATGTACAAGAATATAACTACTATAATACTGCTCCTATGTACAAGAATATAATTACTATAATACTACCTCCTATGTACAAGAATATAACTACTATAATACTACTCCTATGTACAAGAATATAACTACTATAATACTGCTCCTATGTACAAGAATATAACTACTATAATACTGCTCCTATGTACAAGAATATAACTACTATAATACTGCTCCTATGTACAAGAATATAACTACTATAATACTACTCCTATGTACAAGAATATAACTACTATAATACTACCTCCTATGTACAAGAATATAACTACTATAATACTGCTCCTATGTACAAGAATATAACTACTATAATACTACCTCCTATGTACAAGAATATAACTACTATAATACTGCTCCTATGTACAAGAATATAACTACTATAATACTGCTCCTATGTACAAGAATATAACTACTATAATACTACCTCCTATCTATGTTTAGAATACGGACCAGGCATACATCCGTAGGGTTCTCGTTACCTGATATATCCAAAAAATATCCATAGGGGCCAGGAATGTGTGATCTTCACTTGTAATAAAAACATTGTATTGTACTGCTACATTGTCCACATAATACAGAAATGGAGTGTGCAAATAATATATCCTCCGGTACCCACATAATATCACAAATAATCCTGTCATATAATGTCCATTTAATACCACCATACTCAAATACTAGCCTAGTGTTCACATAATACTTTAAGAAAGTGAGCAAATAAGACATCCCTACAATGTTCACATAATATGTAATATTAGTATCCACATGGTATCTAATTCTACAGCTATACAGTGTTCACATAATACCACCAAACAGTGCTCAGATATTGTCCACGTAATGCGTCCCTACAGTACCCATATAGTAAGTAATAAGGTGCCCATATAACATCAGATATAACACTGCCATATACTGACCACCGCTGGGTATACAGCGGCATCTCAATAAATGACAATATCTGTGAAACGTTTCTTTCTTCCAGTAATTCCAGTAATAAAGTGACCTCCTATATTTTCTAGATTCTTTACACACAGAGTCTTCTATTCCAAGTGTTTTATTTCTGTAAATGTTGATTATGGATTACAGGGAATGAAAACCCAAATCTAAGAAAATGAGAATCTTGTAAGTTCAGTTCAGTCTTGTAAATTCAGTGTCACCTGCCAAGGTTTCCTCAGTCTGGTTCAGTAGGACACACAATCCTGGAAGACGCTGAGTATGGATTGTATTACTGAAGGACTGATTTATTGAGATGCTCGTGTACGTGGTGCTACATGGCCACTATATAGAACTATTATTATCCAGCTCTGTCCCCGTTACTATGTGTATAGTCTGAGGACACACTGCGCCCCGTCTGCCCGCACCATCCTGGACCCGTCACACGCACACACCCTGATCACTACTGACAGCCGAGAGCACAGACAAGCCCCCGGCACCTGCCAATCATTACTATGGAGCCTGCGGAAGGAGTCTCAGGGGAAGAACCGTCACATGGCCCAAGATGATAAGAAGACGACACAAAGAACCAACAAGTACAAGTAGTGACATTATCACAAGGTTACTGGACTGATGTATTATACAGGGCGCTAGTGTAATAATATATACAGGGGATTATAGTGACATATACACCACATATACCAGCTGTACATATATAACTATACACAGGAGATACCCAGGTTATACCGGCTGTACATATATAACCATATACAGGAGATCCCCAGGTTATACCGGCTGTACATATATAATTATATACAGGAGATCCCCAGGTTATACCAGCTGTACATATATAATTATATACAGGAGATCCCCAGGTTATACCGGCTGTACATATATAACTATATACAGGAGATACCCAGGTTATACCGGCTGTACATATATAATTATATACAGGAGATACCCAGGTTATACCGGCTGTACATATATAATTATATACAGGAGATACCCAGGTTATACCGGCTGTACATATATAATCATATACAGGAAATACCCAGGTTATACCGGCTGTACATATATAATTATATACAGGAGATACCCAGGTTATACCGGCTGTACATATATAACCATATACAGGAGATACCCAGGTTATACCGGCTGTACATATATAATTATATACAGGAGATCCCCAGGTTATACCGGCTGTACATATAGAATTATATACAGGAGATACCCAGGTTATACCAGCTGTACATATATAATTATATACAGGAGATATCCAGGTTATACCAGCTGTACATATATAATTATATACAGGAGATACCCAGGTTATACCGGCTGTACATATATAATTACACAGGAGATCCCCAGGTTATACCGGCTGTACATATATAATTATATACAGGAGATCCCCAGGTTATACCGGCTGTACATATATAATTATATACAGGAGATACCCAGGTTATACCGGCTGTACATATATAACTATATACAGGAGATCCCCAGGTTATACCGGCTGTACATATATATTTATATACAGGAGATACCCAGGTTATACCGGCTGTACATATATAATTATATACAGGAGATATCCAGGTTATACCGGCTGTACATATATAATTATATACAGGAGATACCCAGGTTATACCGGCTGTACATATATAAGTTATATACAGGAGATACCCAGGTTATACCAGCTGTACATATATAACTATATACAGGAAATCCCCAGGTTATACCGGCTGTACATATATAACTATATACAGGAGATACCCAGGTTATACCGGCTGTACATATAGAATTACATACAGGAGATACCCAGGTTATATCGGCTGTACATATATAATTATATACAGGAGATCCCCAGGTTATACCGGCTGTACATATAGAATTATATACAGGAGATACCCAGGTTATACCGGCTGTACATATATAATTATATACAGGAGATCCCCAGGTTATACCAGCTGTTCATATATAATTATAAACAGGACATACCCAGGTTATACCAGCTGTACATATATAATTATATACAGGAGATACCCAGGTTATATCGGCTGTACATATATAATTATATACAGGAGACCCCCAGGTTATACCGGCTGTACATATATAATTATATACAGGAGATCCCCAGGTTATACCGGCTGTACATATATATTATATACAGGAGATACCCAGGTTATACCAGCTGTACATATATAATTATATACAGGAGATACCCAGGTTATACCGGCTGTACATATAGAATTATATACAGGAGATACCCAGGTTATACCGGCTGTACATATATAATTATATACAGGAGATACCCAGGTTATACCGGCTGTACATATAGAATTATATACAGGAGATACCCAGGTTATACCGGCTGTACATATATAATTATATACAGGAGATCCCCAGGTTATACCGGCTGTTCATATATAATTATATACAGGAGATCCCCAGGTTATACCGGCTGTACATATATAATTATATACAGGAGATCCCCAGGTTATACCGGCTGTACATATATAATTATATACAGGAGATCCCCAGGTTATACCGGCTG
The DNA here is from genome assembly GCA_947044405.1 of Leptodactylus fallax. Classification (NCBI taxonomy): domain Eukaryota; kingdom Metazoa; phylum Chordata; class Amphibia; order Anura; family Leptodactylidae; genus Leptodactylus; species Leptodactylus fallax. The sequence goes on from CAMRHE010000956.1 coordinate 52,497, forward strand.
TACATATATAATTATATACAGGAGATCCCCAGGTTATACCGTCTGTACATATATAATTATATACAGGAGATCCCCAGGTTATACCTGCTGTACATATATAATTATATACAGGAGATACCCAGGTTATACCGGCTGTACATATATAATTATATACAGGAGATACCCAGGTTATACCGGCTGTACATATATAATTATATACAGGAGATCCCCAGGTTATACCGGCTGTACATATATAATTATATACAGGAGATCCCCAGGTTATACCGGCTGTACATATATAATTATATACAGGAGATCCCCAGGTTATACCGGCTGTACATATATAATTATATACAGGAGATACCCAGGTTATACCGGCTGTACATATATAATTATATACAGGAGATCCCCAGGTTATACCTGCTGTACATATATGCTGTACATATAGAATTATATACAGGAGATCCCCAGGTTATACCGGCTGTACATATATAATTATATACAGGAGATCCCCAGGTTATACCGGCTGTACATATATAATTATATACAGGAGATCCCCAGGTTATACCAGCTGTACATATATAATTATATACAGGAGATCCCCAGGTTATACCGGCTGTACATATATAATTATATACAGGAGATCCCCAGGTTATACCAGCTGTACATATATAATTATATACAGGAGATCCCCAGGTTATACCAGCTGTACATATATAATTATATACAGGAGATACCCAGGTTATACCGGATACACATATATAATTATATACAGGAGATCCCCAGGTTATACCAGCTGTACATATAGAATTATATACAGGAGATCCCCAGGTTATACCGGCTGTACATATATAATTATATACAGGAGATACCCAGGTTATACCGGCTGTACATATAGAATTATATACAGGAGATCCCCAGGTTATACCGGCTGTACATATATACAGGAGATCCCCAGGTTATACCGGCTGTACATATATAATTATATACAGGAGATCCCCAGGTTATACCAGATACACATATATAATTATATACAGGAGATACCCAGGTTATACCAGCTGTACATATATAATTATATACAGGAGATCCCCAGGTTATACCGGCTGTACATATATAATTATATACAGGAGATACCCAGGTTATACCGGCTGTACATATATAATTATATACAGGAGATCCCCAGGTTATACCGGCTGCCAAAAAACAGGCCCCCCCCCACATATATAATTATATACAGGAGATACCCAGGTTATACCGGCTGTACATATATAATTATATACAGGAGATACCCCAGGTTATACCGGCTGTACATATATAGTTATATACAGGAGATCCCCAGGTTATACCAGCTGTACATATATCATTATATACAGGAGATCCCCAGGTTATACCGGCTGTACATATACAGTCATATAAAAGTTTGGGCACCCCTATTACATCTTACATCATATATAGTTCTAAATATCTGGGTATTTGCAACAGCCATATTCAATTTGATATATCTAAAACGAGGACACAGAAATTCAGGATGAAAGAGTAAAACAAACAAAAAAGCAAACAAAAACAAAACCCAAAAACCCCCCAAAAAAAAAAAACCCCCCAAAAAAACCCCCCCCCCCCCCCCCCACAAAACACACCCCCCCCCCCCCCCCCCCCCCCCCCCCCCCCCCCCCCCCCCCCCCCCCCCCTCCTTCCCCTGAACAACTATGTTGAACAATCCTTGGTTTTCCAGATCATTTGAGAGTTATATACAGGAGTCCCCATGATGCCACTCTTCAGAGGAGATTCAAATAGGAGAACAACTTGCAATTGGCCACCTTAAATACCTTTTCTACATGATTGGATACACCTGGCTATCCGAAGTTCAAAGCTCAGTGAGGTTACAAAACCAATGTTGTGCTTCAGTAAGTCAGTAAAAAGTAGTTCCCAGGAGTATTCAAATCATATAAAATGATATAGGAGATACCCAAATTATTGCAACGGTCAAATTTTGGTTTAATGCATATTGCACATTTTCAGTTAGTACATATAAACCTCATTTCAATCCTGAAATATTACCGTGTCCATCAGTTATACCCTAGATATATCAAATTGAAATGGCTTTTGAAAACACCCAAATATTTAGAACTAAAAATGATTAAGATTAATAGGGGTGCCCAAACTTTTCACTTTATTAAAAAACCCCGAGTTACCCCACCAAAAAAAAAAAAGAGGCCCCGAGGTTCCGGCCTATATAATTATATACAGGAGATACCCAGGTTATACCGTCTGTACATATATAATTATATACAGGAGATCCCCAGGTTATACCGGCTGTACATATATAATTATATACAGGAGATCCCCAGGTTATACCGGCTGTACATATATAATTATATACAGGAGATCCCCAGGTTATACCAGCTGTACATATATAATTATATACAGGAGATACCCAGGTTATACCGGCTGTACATATATAATTATATACAGGAGATACCCAGGTTATACCGGCTGTACATATATAATTATATACAGGAGATACCCAGGTTATACCGGCTGTACATATATAACTATATACAGGAGATACCCAGGTTATACCAGCTGTACATATATAATTATATACAGGGGATCCCCAGGTTATACCAGCTGTACATATATAATTATATACAGGAGATCCCCAGGTTATACCAGCTGTACATATATAATTATATACAGGAGATACCCAGGTTATACCGGCTGTACATATATAATTATATACAGGAGATCCCCAGGTTATACCAGCTGTACATATATAATTATATACAGGAGATACCCAGGTTATACCGGCTGTACATATAGAATTATATACAGGGGATACCCAGGTTATACCGGCTGTACATATATAGTTATATACAGGAGATCCCCAGGTTATACCAGCTGTACATATATAACTATATACAGGAGATCCCCAGGTTATACCGGCTGTACATATATAATTATATACAGGGGATACCCAGGTTATACCAGCTGTACATATATATTTATATACAGGAGATCCCCAGGTTATACCAGCTGTACATATATAATTATATACAGGAGATCCCCAGGTTATACCAGCTGTACATATATAACTATATACAGGAGATCCCCAGGTTATACCAGCTGTACATATATAATTATATACAGGGGATACCCAGGTTATACCGGCTGTACATATATAATTATATACAGGAGATACCCAGGTTATACCGGCTGTACATATATAATTATATACAGGAGATCCCCAGGTTATACCGGCTGTACATATATAATTATATACAGGAGATACCCAGGTTATACCAGCTGTACATATATAATTATATACAGGAGATCCCCAGGTTATACCGGCTGTACATATAAATTATATACAGGAGATCCCCAGGTTATACCGGCTGTACATATATAACTATATACAGGAGATCCCCAGGTTATACCGGCTGTACATATATAATTATATACAGGAGATCCCCAGGTTATACCGGCTGGTACATATATAATTATATACAGGAGATACCCAGGTTATACCGGCTGTACATATATAATTATATACAGGAGATACCCAGGTTATACCGGCTGTACATATATAATTATATACAGGAGATACCCAGGTTATACCGGCTGTACATATATAATTATATACAGGAGATACCCGGGTTATACCGGCTGTACATATATAACTATATACAGGAGATCCCCAGGTTATACCGGCTGTACATATATAATTATATACAGGAGATCCCCAGGTTATACCAGCTGTACATATATATTTATATACAGGAGATCCCCGGGTTATACCGGCTGTACATATATAACTATATACAGGGGATACCCAGGTTATACCGGCATGGTCCATACCACTATGTATAAGATGTAGGACATACCCAGAAGTAGTCGCAGTAGCTCCACTCTCCAGGCTTTAGCAGTTGTTGCTCCGGCATGGTGTCAGGATGGGGAAACGTCACACAGTTTATCTGTAGAAGATAAAATCAATAGATCTTAGTCTTGTAATTTTTGTCTTTTACATTTTCCCATCTATTCTACAAGTCATTGTATAGAATTAATAAACATGGCGGAGTTCGGTTCTGATTCGTGGTAGTCTCTATAAGAGCTGCTCACAGTCCCACCATTGGTTATCTAAGCATACTATGGCCAGCATGTTCAGAGGACCTCCACCTTACTGTATTACAGTGCCTGTGTCAGTCTTTACTGAAGCTCTTGCATTCTATGCATGACCCAAGTGTGTCACAAAATGCATTGGCTTACTATCGACTATAGAAACTGCCCTCAGGGTCATAATGTCACTTATTAGCGAGGTCAATATTGGCTCAGTAGGTTGTAGGAAGAAGTCAAGGAAGCCCAAGAGCGGAGGACTCTAAGTAGGTCATTTTGCTTCTACATTTCTTCCTGCCCTGCCGAGATGCAGGAAATGGGACGCTTTGTGTGTAGTCTTTGTAAGGAACTCTGTAGAGGACAAGACATCTTGGAAGACAAACTTTCGAGAGTTTACACGATCAGTTAAAATATTCCCTTGGTGGGAAACCCCATAAGGCTGAGATGTGGACAGGACTTCTGTACCGGGGACAATAAGATTGTCCCATCTTTGGAGAAGACCTGAAGATACAGTAAGAAGAACCCAACATTACACCATGGTAGGACTGCTGGGCTGGGCTGTACGAGTCTGTGTGACGACCTGAGAGGTCACAGCAAGACAGCAGAAGACATTATTGTGACCACCAACTTGGAGGAGAACACAAGATGCTCTGCCCACAAAGTACCCAAGTGCTTGGCAGATGGGAACACCCGAAACATTAAGGAAAGTCTCTGAACAGCATCTCCGAGAAGGAGGAACAGAATATCCTGGAGGAGAGCGAGCACAAACATGCGGCTGATACCCCAGAAGACGAGTCCTGGGTGAGACGGACCAGCAGGAGATGTCGGCGTCCCTCCCAGTCTCTGACCTCACCCAGCAGCTGCCCATCAGGTAGGGTGCCATTCACATGGGCAGGTTTTTGCATGCAGTTTTCTAAGCCAAAACCAGGAGTGGACAGAATAAAAAGGAGCAGCTCGTGACATTTATCTTTATCTTTTCAGTGGTTTTTGGCTTTTAAGAATTGCATCAAAACCCTGAGCGTGTGAAGGACTTCTAAGAAAGTCCAGGAGTATTGAGGAGCTGTGTGATCGGACGATCAGCAGCATTAACTATCCTGCAAGAGCAGAAATCCTTCAGAGGTGACCTGTGTGAGGCTCTGGATGGTTACTCAGGTATCAGACCCCAGTAATCCGCTCCATGCTGTATTCTGGGTATGAGGGTCATTATCCTGGTAATGATCCCAGCTCATAGACCCCCCCCCGCAGAGATACATGGACCGACCTGACCCAGAGCCCCCCCCCCGCAGGGATACATGGACCGACCTGACCCAGAGCCCCCCCACAGGGATACATGGACCGACCTGACCCAGAGCCCCCCCCCCGCAGGGATACATGGACCGACCTGACCCAGAGCCCCCCCGCAGGGATACATGGACCGACCTGACCCAGAGCCCCCCCACAGGGATACATGGACCTACCTGACCCAGAGCCCCCCCCCCACAGGGATACATGGACCGACCTGACCCAGAGCCCCCCCCCCCACAGGGATACATGGACCGACCTGACCCAGAGCCCCCCCCCCGCAGGGATACATGGACCGACCTGACCCAGAGCCCCCCCCCCCCGCAGGGACACATGGACCGACCTGCCCCAGAGCCCCCCGCCCGCAGGGATACATGGACCGACCTGCCCCAGAGCCCCCCCCCCCGCAGGGACACATGGACCTACCTGCCCCAGAGCCCCCCCCCGCAGGGATACATGGACCGACCTGACCCAGAGCCCCCCCCCACAGGGATACATGGACCGACCTGACCCAGCAGAGCCCCCCCCCAGGGATACATGGACCGACCTGACCCAGAGCCCCCCCCCCCAGGGATACATGGACCGACCTGCCCCAGAGCCCCCCCCCCAGGGATACATGGACCGACCTGACCCAGCAGAGCCCCCCCCCCCAGGGATACATGGACCGACCTGACCCAGAGCCCCCCCCCCCACAGGGATACATGGACCGACCTGACCCAGAGCCCCCCCCGCCCGGAGGGATACATGGACCGACCTGCCCCAGAGCCCCCCCCCAGGGATACATGGACCGACCTGACCCAGAGCCCCCCCCCCCCCCCGCAGGGATCCATGGACCTACCTGACCCAGAGCCCCCCCCCCCCAGGGATACATGGACCGACCTGACCCAGAGCCCCCCCACAGGGATACATGGACCGACCTGACCCAGCAGAGCCCCCCCCCCAGGGATACATGGACCGACCTGACCCAGAGCCCCCCCCAGGGATACATGGACCGACCTGACCCAGAGCCCCCCCCCCAGGGATACATGGACCGACCTGACCCAGAGCCCCCCCCCCCAGGGATACATGGACCGACCTGACCCAGAGCCCCCCCCCAGGGATACATGGACCGACCTGACCCAGAGCCCCCCCCCCAGGGATACATGGACCGACCTGACCCAGCAAGCCCCCCCCCCCAGGGATACATGGACCGACCTGACCCAGAGCCCCCCCCCAGGGATACATGGACCGACCTGACCCAGAGCCCCCCCCCCCAGGGATACATGGACCGACCTGACCCAGAGCCCCCCCCACAGGGATACATGGACCGACCTGACCCAGAGCCCCCCCCCCCCCAGGGATACATGGACCGACCTGACCCAGCAGAGCCCCCCCCCAGGGATACATGGACCGACCTGACCCAGAGCCCCCCCCCCCGCAGGGATACATGGACCGACCTGACCCAGAGCCCCCCCCCAGGGATACATGGACCGACCTGACCCAGAGCCCCCCCCCCAGGGATACATGGACCGACCTGACCCAGAGCCCCCCCCCCAGGGATACATGGACCGACCTGACCCAGCAGAGCCCCCCCCCCAGGGATACATGGACCGACCTGACCCAGAGCCCCCCCCCCCAGGGATACATGGACCGACCTGACCCAGCAGAGCCCCCCCCCCAGGGATACATGGACCGACCTGACCCAGAGCCCCCCCCCAGGGATACATGGACCGACCTGACCCAGAGCCCCCCCCAGGGATACATGGACCGACCTGACCCAGAGCCCCCCCCCCAGGGACACATGGACCGACCTGACCCAGCAGAGCCCCCCCCCCCAGGGATACATGGACCGACCTGACCCAGAGCTCCCCCCCAGGGATACATGGACCGACCTGACCCAGAGCCCCCCCCCCAGGGATACATGGACCGACCTGACCCAGCAGAGCCCCCCCCCAGGGATACATGGACCGACCTGACCCAGAGCCCCCCCCCCAGGGATACATGGACCGACCTGACCCAGAGCTCCCCCCCCAGGGATACATGGACCTACCTGACCCAGAGCCCCCCCCCCCAGGGATACATGGACCGACCTGACCCAGAGCCCCCCCCCGCAGGGATCCATGGACCGACCTGACCCAGAGCCCCCCCCCCCCCCAGGGATACATGGACCGACCTGACCCAGAGCCCCCCCCCAGGGATACATGGACCGACCTGACCCAGCAGAGCCCCCCCCCCCAGGGATACATGGACCGACCTGACCCAGAGCCCCCCCCCGCAGGGATACATGGACCAACCTGACCCAGAGCCCCCCCCCCCGCAGGGATACATGGACCGACCTGACCCAGAGCTCCCCCCCCAGGGATACATGGACCGACCTGACCCAGAGCTCCCCCCCCCAGGGATACATGGACCGACCTGACCCAGCAGAGCCCCTCCCCCAGCCCTGCTGCACAGCCAATCATCTGAGGCTCCTTCTAGGATCCAACATGGACGCCTTTCTTCTAGAGCTCAGGATGTCATTACCAAAGTATAGAAAGTCTGTAAAGTCTCCGATTCTCAGCGTATCCCCCTCCCCAATAGTGTAACGTGCAGGGGAGCCGAGACACAAAATGTACACACCATATATGTGGTGACAGCGACCGCCATCAGCAACACAACACGTGTCTCCATACTGGTACAGGAAGACATGCTGGGGACACAGGGCTGTATCTAATCTCATCATGTGTGATACTACCTACTGAACTGTGTATCTAATCCCATCATGTGCGATACTACCTACTGAACTGTGTATCTAATCCCATCATGTGCGATACTACCTACTGAACTGTGTATCTAATCTCATCATGTGCGATACTACCTACTGAACTGTGTATCTAATCTCATGTGCGATACTACCTACTGAACTGTGTATCTAATCCCATCATGTGCGATACTACCTACTGAACTGTGTATCTAATCCCATCATGTGCGATACTACCTACTGAACCGCTGTATCTAATCCCATCATGTGCGATACTACCTACTGAACTGTGTATCTAATCTCATCATGTGCGATACTACCTACTGAACTGTGTATCTAATCTCATCATGTGCGATACTACCTACTGAACCGCGGTATCTAATCTCATCATGTGCGATACTACCTACTGAACTGTGTATCTAATCTCATCATGTGCGATACTACCTACTGAACTGTGTATCTAATCTCATCATGTGCGATACTACCTACTGAACTGTGTATCTAATCTCATCATGTGCGATACTACCTACTGAACTGTGTATCTAATCCCATCATGTGCGATACTCCCTACTGAACTGTGTATCTAATCCCATCATGTGCGATACTACCTACTGAACTGTGTATCTAATCTCATCATGTGCGATACTACCTACTGAACTGTGTATCTAATCTCATCATGTGCGATACTACCTACTGAACTGTGTATCTAATCTCATGTGCGATACTACCTACTGAACTGTGTATCTAATCTCATCATGTGCGATACTACCTACTGAACCGCTGTATCTAATCTCATCATGTGCGATACTACCTACTGAACTGTGTATCTAATCCCATCATGTGCGATACTACCTACTGAACTGTGTATCTAATCCCATCATGTGCGATACTACCTACTGAACTGTGTATCTAATCCCATCATGTGCGATACTACCTACTGAACCGCTGTATCTAATCTCATCATGTGCGATACTACCTACTGAACTGTGTATCTAATCTCATCATGTGCGATACTACCTACTGAACTGTGTATCTAATCTCATCATGTGCGATACTACCTACTGAACTGTGTATCTAATCTCATCATGTGCGATACTACCTACTGAACTGTGTATCTAATCTCATCATGTGCGATACTACCTACTGAACTGTGTATCTAATCTCATCATGTGCGATACTACCTACTGAACCGCTGTATCTAATCTCATCATGTGCGATACTACCTACTGAACTGTGTATCTAATCTCGTCATGTGCGATACTACCTACTGAACTGTGTATCTAATCTCATCATGTGCGATACTACCTACTGAACTGTGTATCTAATCCCATCATGTGCGATACTACCTACTGAACTGTGTATCTAATCTCATCATGTGCGATACTACCTACTGAACTGTGTATCTAATCTCATCATGTGCGATACTACCTACTGAACTGTGTATCTAATCTCATCATGTGCGATACTACCTACTGAACTGTGTATCTAATCTCATCATGTGCGATACTACCTACTGAACTGTGTATCTAATCTCATCATGTGCGATACTACCTACTGAACCGTGTATCTAATCTCATCATGTGCGATACTACCTACTGAACTGTGTATCTAATCCCATCATGTGCGATACTACCTACTGAACTGTGTATCTAATCCCATCATGTGCGATACTACCTACTGAACTGTGTATCTAATCTCGTCATGTGCGATACTACCTACTGAACTGTGTATCTAATCTCGTCATGTGCGATACTACCTACTGAACTGTGTATCTAATCTCATCATGTGCGATACTACCTACTGAACTGTGTATCTAATCTCATCATGTGCGATACTACCTACTGAACTGTGTATCTAATCTCATCATGTGCGATACTACCTACTGAACTGTGTATCTAATCCCATCATGTGCGATACTACCTACTGAACTGTGTATCTAATCTCATCATGTGCGATACTACCTACTGAACTGTGTATCTAATCTCATCATGTGCGATACTACCTACTGAACTGTGTATCTAATCTCATCATGTGCGATACTACCTACTGAACTGTGTATCTAATCTCATCATGTGCGATACTACCTACTGAACTGTGTATCTAATCTCATCATGTGCGATACTACCTACTGAACTGTGTATCTAATCTCGTCATGTGCGATACTACGTACTGAACTGTGTATCTAATCTCATCATGTGCGATACTACCTACTGAACCGCTGTATCTAATCCCATCATGTGCGATACTACCTACTGAACTGTGTATCTAATCCCATCATGTGCGATACTACGTACTGAACTGTGTATCTAATCCCATCATGTGCGATACTACCTGCTGAACTGTGTATCTAATCCCATCATGTGCGATACTACCTGCTGAACCGCGGTATCTAATCTCATCATGTGCGATACTACCTACTGAACTGTGTATCTAATCTCATCATGTGCGATACTACCTACTGAACTGTGTATCTAATCCCATCATGTGCGATACTACGTACTGAACTGTGTATCTAATCCCATCATGTGCGATACTACCTACTGAACTGTGTATCTAATCCCATCATGTGCGATACTACGTACTGAACTGTGTATCTAATCCCATCATGTGCGATACTACCTACTGAACTGTGTATCTAATCCCATCATGTGCGATACTACCTACTGAACTGTGTATCTAATCCCATCATGTGCGATACTACCTGCTGAACCGCGGTATCTAATCCCATCATGTGCGATACTACCTACTGAACTGTGTATCTAATCCCATCATGTGCGATACTACCTGCTGAACCGGGGTATCTAATCCCATCATGTGCGATACTACCTACTGAACTGTGTATCTAATCCCATCATGTGCGATACTACCTACTGAACTGTGTATCTAATCCCATCATGTGCGATACTACCTGCTGAACTGTGTATCTAATCCCATCATGTGCGATACTACCTACTGAACTGTGTATCTAATCCCATCATGTGCGATACTACCTACTGAACCGCTGTATCTAATCCCATCATGTGCGATACTACCTACTGAACTGTGTATCTAATCTCATCATGTGCGATACTACCTACTGAACCACTGTATCTAATCCCATCATGTGCGATACTACCTACTGAACTGTGTATCTAATCTCATCATGTGTGATACTACCTACTGAACTGCGGTATCTAATCCCATCATGTGCGATACTACCTACTGAACTGTGTATCTAATCCCATCATGTGCGATACTACCTACTGAACTGTGTATCTAATCCCATCATGTGCGATACTACCTGCTGAACTGTGTATCTAATCCCATCATGTGCGATACTACCTACTGAACTGTGTATCTAATCTCATCATGTGCGATACTACCTACTGAACTGTGTATCTAATCTCATCATGTGCGATACTACCTACTGAACTGTGTATCTAATCCCATCATGTGCGATACTACCTACTGAACTGTGTATCTAATCTCATCATGTGCGATACTACCTACTGAACTGTGTATCTAATCTCATCATGTGCGATACTACCTACTGAACTGTGTATCTAATCTCATCATGTGTGATACTACCTGCTGAACCGCTGTATCTAATCTCATCATGTGCGATACTACCTACTGAACTGTGTATCTAATCCCATCATGTGCGATACTACCTACTGAACCACTGTATCTAATCCCATCATGTGCGATACTACCTACTGAACCTGCTGTATCTAATCCCATCATGTGCGATACTACCTACTGAACTGTGTATCTAATCTCATCATGTGCGATACTACCTACTGAACTGTGTATCTAATCTCATCATGTGCGATACTACCTACTGAACCGCTGTATCTAATCTCATCCTGTGCGATACTACCTACTGAACTGTGTATCTAATCCCATCATGTGCGATACTACGTACTGAACCGCTGTATCTAATCCCATCATGTGCGATACTACCTACTGAACCGCTGTATCTAATCCCATCCTGTGCGATACTGCCTGCTGTACTAATCCCCCCTGTGGATACTGTCCGCTGTATCTAATCCCATCCTGTGTGATACTGGCTGCTGTATCTAATCCCCTCCTGTGTGATACTGTCTGCTGTATCTAATCCCATCCTGTGTGATACTGTCTGCTGCATCTAATCCCCTCCTGTGTGATACTGTCTGCTGTATCTAATCCCCTCCTGTGTGATACTGTCTGCTGTATCTAATCCCCTCCTGTGTGATACTGTCTGCTGTATCTAATCCCCTCCTGTGTGATACTGTCTGCTGTATCTAATCCCCTCCTGTGTGATACTGTCTGCTGTATCTAATCCCCTCCTGTGTGATACTGTCTGCTGTATCTAATCCCCTCCTGTGTGATACTGTCTGCTGTATCTAATCCCCTCCTGTGTGATACTGTCTGCTGTATCTAATCCCCTCCTGTGTGATACTGTCTGCTGTATCTAATCCCCTCCTGTGTGATACTGTCTGCTGTATCTAATCCCCTCCTGTGTGATACTGTCTGCTGTATCTAATCCCCTCCTGTGTGATACTGTCTGCTGTATCTAATCCCCTCCTGTGTGATACTGTCTGCTGTATCTAATCCCCTCCTGTGTGATACTGTCTGCTGTATCTAATCCCATCCTGTGTGATACTGTCTGCTGCATCTAATCCCCTCCTGTGTGATACTGTCTGCTGTATCTAATCCCCTCCTGTGTGATACTGTCTGCTGTATCTAATCCCTCCCCCTGTGTGATACTGTCTGCTGTATCTAATCCCCTCCTGTGTGATACTGTCTGCTGTATCTAATCCCCTCCTGTGTGATACTGTCTGCTGTATCTAATCCCCTCCTGTGTGATACTGTCTGCTGTATCTAATCCCCTCCTGTGTGATACTGTCTGCTGTATCTAATCCCGCGGCCCCTCCTGTGTGATACTGTCTGCTGTATCTAATCCCCTCCTGTGTGATACTGTCTGCTGTATCTAATCCCCTCCTGTGTGATACTGTCTGCTGTATCCCTAATCCCCTCCTGTGTGATACTGTCTGCTGTATCTAATCCCCTCCTGTGTGATACTGTCTGCTGTATCTAATCCCCTCCTGTGTGATACTGTCTGCTGTATCTAATCCCCTCCTGTGTGATACTGTCTGCTGTTCATCCCCTCCTGTGTGATACTGTCTGCTGTATCTAATCCCCTCCTGTGTGATACTGTCTGCTGTATCTAATCCCCTCCTGTGTGATACTGTCTGCTGTTCTATCCCCCTGTATCTAATCCCCTCCTGTGTGATACTGTCTGCTGTATCTAATCCCCTCCTGTGTGATACTGTCTGCTGTATCTAATCCCCTCCTGTGTGATACTGTCTGCTGTATCTAATCCCCTCCTGTGTGATACTGTCTGCTGTATCTAATCCCCTCCTGTGTGATACTGTCTGCTGTATCTAATCCCCTCCTGTGTGATACTGTCTGCTGTATCTAATCCCCTCCTGTGTGATACTGTCTGCTGTATCTAATCCCCTCCTGTGTGATACTGTCTGCTGTATCTAATCCCCCTTACTTGCACTAATCCCCTCCTGTGTGATACTGTCTGCTGTATCTAATCCCCTCCTGTGTGATACTGTCTGCTGTATCTAATCCCCTCCTGTGTGATACTGTCTGCTGTATCTAATCCCCTCCTGTGTGATACTGTCTGCTGTATCTAATCCCCTCCTGTGTGATACTGTCTGCTGTATCTAATCCCATCCTGTGTGATACTGTCTGCTGTATCTAATCCCCTCCTGTGTGATACTGTCTGCTGTATCTAATCCCCTCCTGTGTGATACTGTCTGCTGTATCTAATCCCCTCCTGTGTGATACTGTCTGCTGTAATCCCCTCCTGTGTGATACTGAAACTCCTGTATCTAATCCCCTCCTGTGTGATACTGTCTGCTGTATCTAATCCCCTCCTGTGTGATACTGTCTGCTGTATCTAATCCCCTCCTGTGTGATACTGTCTGCTGTATCTAATCCCCTCCTGTGTGATACTGTCTGCTGTATCTAATCCCCTCCTGTGTGATACTGTCTGCTGTATCTAATCCCCTCCTGTGTGATACTGTCTGCTGTATCTAATCCCCTCCGATCCTGTGTGATACTGTCTGCTGTATCTAATCCCCTCCTGTGTGATACTGTCTGCTGTATCTAATCCCCTCCTGTGTGATACTGTCTGCTGTATCTAATCCCCTCCTGTGTGATACTGTCTGCTGTATCTAATCCCCTCCTGTGTGATACTGTCTGCTGTATCTAATCCCCTCCTGTGTGATACTGTCTGCTGTATCTAATCCCCTCCTGTGTGATACTGTCTGCTGCATCTAATCCCCTCCTGGGAACGTGTATCTAATCCCCTCCTGTGTGATACTGTCTGCTGTATCTAATCCCCTCCTGTGTGATACTGTCTGCTGTATCTAATCCCCTCCTGTGTGATACTGTCTGCTGTATCTAATCCCCTCCTGTGTGATACTGTCTGCTGTATCTAATCCCCTCCTGTGTGATACTGTCTGCTGTATCTAATCCCCTCCTGTGTGATACTGTCTGCTGTATCTAATCCCCTCCTGTGTGATCTGTCTGCTGCATCTAATCCCCTCCTGTGTGATACTGTCTGCTGTATCTAATCCCATCCTGTGTGATACTGTCTGCTGTATCTAATCCCCTCCTGTGTGATCTAGCTGCATCTAATCCCCTCCTGTGTGATACTGTCTGCTGTATCTAATCCCATCCTGTGTGATACTGTCTGCTGTATCTAATCCCCTCCTGTGTGATACTGTCTGCTGTATCTAATCCCCTCCTGTGTGATACTGTCTGCTGCTATCTAATCCCCTCCTGTGTGATACTGTCTGCTGTATCTAATCCCCTCCTGTGTGATACTGTCTGCTGCATCTAATCCCCTCCTGTGTGATACTGTCTGCTGTATCTAATCCCCTCCTGTGTGATACTGTCTGCTGTATCTAATCCCCTCCTGTGTGATACTGTCTGCTGTATCTAATCCCCTCCTGTGTGATACTGTCTGCTGTATCTAATCCCCTCCTGTGTGATACTGTCTGCTGTATCTAATCCCCTCCTGTGTGATCTACTGTCTGCTGCATCTAATCCCCTCCTGTGTGATACTGTCTGCTGTATCTAATCCCCTCCTGTGTGATACTGTCTGCTGTATCTAACTCTCTAACCCCCTCCTGTGTGATCTAGCTGCATCTAATCCCCTCCTGTGTGATACTGTCTGCTGTATCTAATCCCATCCTGTGTGATACTGTCTGCTGCATCTAATCCCCTCCTGTGTGATACTGTCTGCTGTATCTAATCCCATCCTGTGTGATACTGTCTGCTGTATCTAATCCCCTCCTGTGTGATACTGTCTGCTGTATCTAATCCCCTCCTGTGTGATACTGTCTGCTGTATCTAATCCCCTCCTGTGTGATACTGTCTGCTGTATCTAATCCCATCCTGTGTGATACTGTCTGCTGTATCTAATCCCCTCCTGTGTGATACTGTCTGCTGTATCTAATCCCCTCCTGTGTGATCTTGCTGCATCTAATCCCCTCCTGTGTGATACTGTCTGCTGTATCTAATCCCCTCCTGTGTGATACTGTCTGCTGTATCTAATCCCCTCCTGTGTGATCTGTCTGCTGTATCTAATCCCCTCCTGTGTGATACTGTCTGCTGTATCTAATCCCCTCCTGTGTGATACTGTCTGCTGTATCTAATCCCCTCCTGTGTGATACTGTCTGCTGTATCTAATCCCCTCCTGTGTGATACTGTCTGCTGTATCTAATCCCCTCCTGTGTGATACTGTCTGCTGTATCTAATCCCCTCCTGTGTGATACTGTCTGCTGTATCTAATCCCCTCCTGTGTGATACTGTCTGCTGTATCTAATCCCCTCCTGTGTGATACTGTCTGCTGTATCTAATCCCCTCCTGTGTGATACTGTCTGCTGTATCTAATCCCCTCCTGTGTGATACTGTCTGCTGTATCTAATCCCCTCCTGTGTGATACTGTCTGCTGTATCTAATCCCCTCCTGTGTGATACTGTCTGCTGTATCTAATCCCCTCCTGTGTGATACTGTCTGCTGTATCTAATCCCCTCCTGTGTGATACTGTCTGCTGTATCTAATCCCCTCCTGTGTGATACTGTCTGCTGTATCTAATCCCCTCCTGTGTGATACTGTCTGCTGTATCTAATCCCCTCCTGTGTGATACTGTCTGCTGTATCTAATCCCCTCCTGTGTGATACTGTCTGCTGTATCTAATCCCCTCCTGTGTGATACTGTCTGCTGCATCTAATCCCCTCCTGTGTGATACTGCCTGCTGCATCTAATCCCCTCCTGTGTGATACTGTCTGCTGTATCTAATCCCCTCCTGTGTGATACTGTCTGCTGTATCTAATCCCCTCCTGTGTGATACTGTCTGCTGTATCTAATCCCCTCCTGTGTGATACTGTCTGCTGTATCTAATCCCCTCCTGTGTGATACTGTCTGCTGTATCTAATCCCCTCCTGTGTGATACTGTCTGCTGTATCTAATCCCCTCCTGTGTGATACTGTCTGCTGTATCTAATCCCCTAATCCCCTCCTGTGTGATACTGTCTGCTGTATCTAATCCCCTCCTGTGTGATACTGTCTGCTGTATCTAATCCCCTCCTGTGTGATACTGTCTGCTGTATCTAATCCCCTCCTGTGTGATACTGTCTGCTGTATCTAATCCCCTCCTGTGTGATACTGTCTGCTGTATCTAATCCCCTCCTGTGTGATACTGTCTGCTGTATCTAATCCCCTCCTGTGTGACCCTGTCTGTGTGATACTGTCTGCTGCATCTAATCCCCTCCTGTGTGATACTGTCTGCTGTATCTAATCCCCTCCTGTGTGATACTGTCTGCTGTATCTAATCCCCTCCTGTGTGATACTGTCTGCTGCATCTAATCCCCTCCTGTGTGATACTGTCTGCTGTATCTAATCCCCTCCTGTGTGATACTGTCTGCTGTATCTAATCCCCTCCTGTGTGATACTGTCTGCTGTATCTAATCCCCTCCTGTGTGATACTGTCTGCTGTATCTAATCCCCTCCTGTGTGATACTGTCTGCTGTATCTAATCCCCTCCTGTGTGATACTGTCTGCTGTATCTAATCCCCTCCTGTGTGATACTGTCTGCTGTATCTAATCCCCTCCTGTGTGATACTGTCTGCTGTATCTAATCCCCTCCTGTGTGATACTGTCTGCTGTATCTAATCCCCTCCTGTGTGATACTGGCTGCTGTATCTAATCCCCTCCTGTGTGATACTGTCTGCTGTATCTAATCCCATCCTGTGTGATACTGTCTGCTGTATCTAATCCCCTCCTGTGTGATACTGTCTGCTGCATCTAATCCCCTCCTGTGTGATACTGTCTGCTGTATCTAATCCCATCCTGTGTGATACTGTCTGCTGCATCTAATCCCCTCCTGTGTGATACTGTCTGCTGTATCTAATCCCATCCTGTGTGATACTGTCTGCTGTATCTAATCCCCTCCTGTGTGATACTGTCTGCTGTATCTAATCCCCTCCTGTGTGATACTGTCTGCTGTATCTAATCCCCTCCTGTGTGATACTGTCTGCTGTATCTAATCCCCTCCTGTGTGATACTGTCTGCTGTATCTAATCCCCTCCTGTGTGATACTGTCTGCTGTATCTAATCCCCTCCTGTGTGATACTGTCTGCTGTATCTAATCCCCTCCTGTGTGATACTGTCTGCTGTATCTAATCCCATCCTGTGTGATACTGTCTGCTGTATCTAATCCCCTCCTGTGTGATACTGTCTGCTGTATCTAATCCCCTCCTGTGTGACTCTAGCTGCATCTAACCCTCCCTCTCCTGTGTGATACTGTCTGCTGTATCTAATCCCATCCTGTGTGATACTGTCTGCTGTATCTAATCCCCTCCTGTGTGATCCGCTAGCTGCATCTAATCCCCTCCTGTGTGATACTGTCTGCTGTATCTAATCCCCTCCTGTGTGATACTGTCTGCTGTATCTAATCCCCTCCTGTGTGATACTGTCTGCTGTATCTAATCCCCTCCTGTGTGATACTGTCTGCTGTATCTAATCCCCTCCTGTGTGATACTGTCTGCTGCATCTAATCCCCTCCTGTGTGATACTGTCTGCTGTATCTAATCCCCTCCTGTGTGATACTGTCTGCTGTATCTAATCCCATCCTGTGTGATACTGTCTGCTGCATCTAATCCCCTCCTGTGTGATACTGTCTGCTGTATCTAATCCCCTCCTGTGTGATACTGTCTGCTGTATCTAATCCCCTCCTGTGTGATACTGTCTGCTGTATCTAATCCCCTCCTGTGTGATACTGTCTGCTGTATCTAATCCCCTCCTGTGTGATACTGTCTGCTGTATCTAATCCCCTCCTGTGTGATACTGTCTGCTGTATCTAATCCCCCCTTAATGTATCTAATCCCCTCCTGTGTGATCTGTCTGCTGCATCTAATCCCCTCCTGTGTGATACTGTCTGCTGTATCTAATCCCCTCCTGTGTGATACTGTCTGCTGCATCTAATCCCCTCCTGTGTGATACTGTCTGCTGTATCTAATCCCCTCCTGTGTGATACTGTCTGCTGTATCTAATCCCCTCCTGTGTGATACTGTCTGCTGTATCTAATCCCCTCCCTGTGTGCTATCTAATCCCTCCTGTGACTCTGCTGTATCTAATCCCCTCCTGTGTGATACTGTCTGCTGTATCTAATCCCCTCCTGTGTGATACTGTCTGCTGTATCTAATCCCCTCCTGTGTGATACTGTCTGCTGTATCTAATCCCCTCCTGTGTGATACTGTCTGCTGTATCTAATCCCCTCCTGTGTGATACTGTCTGCTGTATCTAATCCCCTCCTGTGTGATACTGTCTGCTGTATCTAATCCCATCCTGTGTGATACTGTCTGCTGTATCTAATCCCCTCCTGTGTGATACTGTCTGCTGTATCTAATCCCCTCCTGTGTGATACTGTCTGCTGTATCTAATCCCCTCCTGTGTGATACTGTCTGCTGTATCTAATCCCCTCCTGTGTGATACTGTCTGCTGTATCTAATCCCCTCCTGTGTGATACTGTCTGCTGTATCTAATCCCCTCCTGTGTGATACTGTCTGCTGTATCTAATCCCATCCTGTGTGATACTGTCTGCTGCATCTAATCCCCTCCTGTGTGATACTGTCTGCTGTATCTAATCCCATCCTGTGTGATACTGTCTGCTGTATCTAATCCCCTCCTGTGTGATACTGTCTGCTGTATCTAATCCCCTCCTGTGTGATACTGTCTGCTGTATCTAATCCCCTCCTGTGTGATACTGTCTGCTGTATCTAATCCCCTCCTGTGTGATACTGTCTGCTGTATCTAATCCCCTCCTGTGTGATACTGCCTGCTGTATCTAATCCCCTCCTGTGTGATCTAGCTGCACAGCTGCCATATATGACCACTTACCCCCTTACGTAGGTGTAATATAATAATGGGGGGGGATCAGGAGGCTTCGTGTAGTTCTCCCCTATAGGGTTAATGTAGGGGCCCATATAATGTCACCCGGCCATGACCATTCGGGGCCCGACTAACCCGCAGTCAGAACCCAATACTAAAGCAAAGCTAAATCCAAAAATATACAAAAACATCCAACCCCACATTAACCCCGTGTGTTTCAGCTTCCAGTTAAAACAAGATGGCGGCCTCTCCGGGGCTCTGCTGTATATACTATGGAATGGTCTGCGGGGGGAGGGGCTCTGCTGTATATACTCCTATGGCATGGTCTGCGGGGGAGGGGCTCTGCTGTATATACTATGGAATGGTCTGCCCGGGGGAGGGGCTCTGCTGTATATACTATGGAATGGTCTGCGGGGGGAGGGGCTCTGCTGTATATACTCCTATGGAATGGTCTGCGGGGGAGGGGCTCTGCTGTATATACTCCTATGGAATGGTCTGCGGGGGAGGGGCTCTGCTGTATATACTATGGAATGGTCTGCGGGGGAGGGGCTCTGCTGTATATACTCCTATGGCATGGTCTGCGGGGGAGGGGCTCTGCTGTATATACTCCTATGGCATGGTCTGCGGGGGAGGGGCTCTGCTGTATATACTATGGAATGGTCTGCGGGGGAGGGGCTCTGCTGTATATACCCCTATGGAATGGTCTGCGGGGGAGGGGCTCTGCTGTATATACTATGGAATGGTCTGCGGGGGAGGGGCTCTGCTGTATATACTCCTATGGAATGGTCTGCGGGGAGGGGCTCTGCTGTATATACTCCTATGGAATGGTCTGCGGGGGAGGGGCTCTGCTGTATATACTATGGAATGGTCTGTGGGGGGAGGGGCTCTGCTGTATATACTATGGAATGGTCTGCGGGGGAGGGGCTCTGCTGTATATACTCCTATGGAATGGTCTGCGGGGGAGGGGCTCTGCTGTATATACTCCCATGGAATGGTCTGCGGGGGGGGGGGCTCTGCTGTATATACTATGGAATGGTCTGCGGGGAGGGGCTCTGCTGTATATACTCCTATGGAATGGTCTGCGGGGGGAGGGGCTCTGCTGTATATACTATGGAATGGTCTGCGGGGGAGGGGCTCTGCTGTATATACTATGGAATGGTCTGCGGGGGAGGGGCTCTGCTGTATATACTATGGAATGGTCTGCGGGGGAGGGGCTCTGCTGTATATACTCCTATGGAATGGTCTGCGGGGAGGGGCTCTGCTGTATATACTATGGAATGGTCTGCGGGGGAGGGGCTCTGCTGTATATACTATGGAATGGTCTGCGGGGGAGGGGCTCTGCTGTATATACTCCTATGGAATGGTCTGCGGGGGGAGGGGCTCTGCTGTATATACTATGGAATGGTCTGCGGGGGGAGGGGCTCTGCTGTATATACTATGGAATGGTCTGCGGGGGGAGGGGCTCTGCTGTATATACTCCTATGGCATGGTCTGCGGGGGGAGGGGCTCTGCTGTATATACCCTATGGAATGGTCTGCGGGGGAGGGGCTCTGCTGTATATACTATGGAATGGTCTGCGGGGGAGGGGCTCTGCTGTATATACCCTATGGAATGGTCTGCGGGGAGGGGCTCTGCTGTATATACTATGGAATGGTCTGCGGGGAGGGGCTCTGCTGTATATACTATGGAATGGTCTGCGGGGGAGGGGCTCTGCTGTATATACTATGGAATGGTCTGCGGGGGAGGGGCTCTGCTGTATATACTCCTATGGAATGGTCTGCGGGGGAGGGGCTCTGCTGTATATACTATGGAATGGTCTGCGGGGAGGGGCTCTGCTGTATATACTATGGAATGGTCTGCGGGGGAGGGGCTCTGCTGTATATACTCCTATGGAATGGTCTGCGGGGGAGGGGCTCTGCTGTATATACTATGGAATGGTCTGCGGGGAGGGGCTCTGCTGTATATACCCCATGGCATGGTCTGCGGGGGAGGGGCTCTGCTGTATATACTCCTATGGCATGGTCTGCGGGGGAGGGGCTCTGCTGTATATACTCCTATGGAATGGTCTGCGGGGGAGGGGCTCTGCTGTATATACTCCTATGGAATGGTCTGCGGGGGGAGGGGCTCTGCTGTATATACTCCTATGGAATGGTCTGCGGGGGGAGGGGCTCTGCTGTATATACATGGAATGGCTGCGGGGGGAGGGGCCTGCTGTATATACTATGGAATGGTCTGCGGGGGGAGGGGCTCTGCTGTATATACCTATGGCATGGTCTGCGGGGGGAGGGGCTCTGCTGTATATACTATGGAATGGTCTGCGGGGGGAGGGGCTCTGCTGTATATACTCCTATGGCATGGTCTGCGGGGGAGGGGCTCTGCTGTATATACTCCTATGGAATGGTCTGCGGGGGAGGGGCTCTGCTGTATATACTCCTATGGCATGGATACGGCTTGGATACAGACTGCTCCGCTGGGCCCAGTTTTGCTTCTCTTACTATTATTTTTTTTCAAAAATAAAACAAAAAATATGGGGATCAAGTGATACAAAGTGAGCAATTTTTTTTTTTCTTTTACAAATTCAAAAATCATAAAATTAGAATCAAGATGAAAATTTTCAAGTAAAAAAAAAGGATGTGGTGTAATCGGGGTTACTGAGGATGGTCGTCATGTGAACGCTTCGTTACATCACCGCTGGGAGGGAATTCCATCTGTATCCGATCTCCCCTATATACAGTACTCGCTGTCAGTCACCCCCATTACCTGCACAGAACACCCGACTGCAGCAAACAAACGCTTTGGAATATTTGGGGATTTTCCTTTCATTCCCAGCAGACGGCCGTGACATGTGAGCAGTCCCGCGTTTCGCTCGCCTGTTGCTCAGCTGATTAAACACCTGCAAACACCTCCCCGGAAACCGAAGCCGATCCTACATTTAGCCAACAAATCCCTCATTATTTTTGGATTCTCACATTTGTAAATTTCACCTTAATCTTCCAGTATTTACAGCCTAATAATCGGCAATTATACAGGTACAAATTAACCCTTCACCTAAAAAAAATGACAAATACCAAATAAAAAAAAAAAAAAAAAAACACAACATAAATGTGGTGAATTAAGAAAAATTAACCCCTAAAGTCATGGGAATTGTGACCAAGTGTCCCCTGTGCGGGCGCCGGAGCCGATCTCGTACACAGGCAGTCGCCGCTTCCTCCTTCCCATATTTAGCTTGGCAGCAGGGGTGAAATTGGAATAATGAGGGGGGGGGGGGAAATTAGCTAATTGAGATGATATTTTAATAAGGACCCCCCCCTCCCTCCCCCATCCTTCCCATATTGTGCCCTGTATTTTTTACAATAGGGAGAAAAAAAAAAAAAATCTAAAAACACTCCCTGGTTACGGGGCTGCAGGAAGACATTTTTATTTTTTTTCTGTAATGTTTTTGAATTTGTACCCAATGTAACATAAAGCAGTCGGCCTCCATGTTTGCTGCTTCGAGCTGCTGCTCTTATGGCTACATCGTCATAGTAACAAGGCTTAGAGGATACTCACTGTGATGGTCGTCTCCTTGTTGTGTCTTTTGGTGGGTGACGGGGACCCGGGACTCTGTGGAGAGAGGCGAGAAGCATCGTCAAAGCTGGTCTCAATGTCTGACATTTTGTGGCTTGCCAAGGTCTCGGTGTATAGGGTGGAGAGGAAGGAACGGCTCAGGAGCTGAACATTAGCCCTGCACGCTTGTAGGGAGCTGCATGAATTGTGTCAGCGTGTCCTGAGGTAGCAGCGAGGACGCCACATCAAGCCAAAATGTGCTCACACCTCCCTTATGTCATGGCAGGAGGACTAGGGGCTACCAGGGCACTGCAACTAAAAATCTGGCCAAATGCTAAAGGAGGGAAATCCCAGAATGGGCAGCACAATGGAGGCAGAGCGAGAAAAAACCAACACTGCATCACTACAGCGACAAATTAATATTAAACACCCAATACAAATAAGGTTTGAAACATGGATTACATTTTATTTACATAGGTATTATAGATTTTAAAATTTATAAAGGTTTAAACATTTTTTTTTTTACATGTTTTTATACAATTTCCACAGATTTTTTTTTTTTTTTAGATTTCCTGTTACCAATTTGGCATCTCCCAGTTTTATTACCTATATACCCTATAGTATAGTCGTATATACTACCCCGAGCAATAATCGTGACTAAGAGTGCGGCTCTATCTGGGGGACGTTGTCGGCGCTGCAGCCTGGTCTCGGCCATTATTAGATTGCTGCTGACGTCCTCGCTGCCGCTTGTCACTATTAGATATTACAGTGAATCAATGGATTGCAGGCAGCGATGATATCAGAGGAGGTGAAGGTGTAGCCGCAGCGCGAGGCGATCAATAGCCATCACATCCTGAAACCTTCTATAGATACAGATTTGAAATGAGGGTTTTGGGAAAGTGGCCGCATTTGGTTCTACAGTAAAAGCTCTGGGTCACTTTTTAGGTAAAAGGGTTCCTTGTGACAACCAGCTGTGCTCCGGCTCCTGAAACCCTCAGGGTCTCCCCCGCAGACCATCCATAGGAGTTATACAGCAGGCCCCCCCCCGCAGACCATTCCATAGGAGAAGAGGCCCCCCCCCCCAAAAAAAAAAAAAAAAATATATACAGCAGAGCCCCTCCCCCGCAGACCATTCCATAGGAGTATATACAGCAGAGCCCCTCCCCCCGCAGACCATTCCATGGGTTCGCAGAGCCCCCCCCCGCAGACCATTCCATAGTATATACAGCAGAGCCCCTCCCCCGCAGACCATTCCATAGGAGTATATACAGCAGAGCCCCTCCCCCGCAGACCATGCCATAGGAGTATATACAGCAGAGCCCCCCCCCCCGCAGACCATTCCATAGGAGTATATACAGCAGAGCCCCTCCCCCGCAGACCATTCCATAGGGTGTCTTCATGGTGTGTATGGTACGTCTACATGGTGTGGTCTTTATGGCATGTATGGTACATCTACGTGGTGACTCTTCATGGTGTGTCCTCACGGTGTGTATGGTACGTCTACATGGTGTGCATACTTATTGGTGTCCACCATAGAAGGGACTGCTCTTACTAAACTTGTAGAAGAGAATTATAAGTTGAGTTCCTTCTTCTTGATGTTTATATGCCCCAAAACAACATTTGAATAGGGGTAACTCCTCTGGAGGACTACCATTGTGACAACCACCCTAGATCACATGATAAGTACTATGGACCTACCTCTGAATGTGTAGTAGTTACCGTCTATCAATGTGATGAACAAATTTTTGGTTTCCAAAAAGTTCTAATGATTAAAAAAAAAAAAAAAAAATTCTATTCAAATAACATTCATTTAATTAAAACCACACAATCGGAATGGCCTTTGTCCCGTCCTTGGCAGCTTCCATTGTCCTAGTGGTGAATTAATTAGCTTTGAGGTCATTTGGTCAATGGAATATAATTGAATCCCATCATGAGCAGTAAATAGGAGGCCAACGTGGTATTTATGCAGCCATTTATGGGTAATTATCTGGGCTTAGGTCAACTGAGACCTCAAGAATGACCCACCTGCTCCTTATCTCCTTACAGAACAATAAAACATATTGAGAAGATCAATTTGCCCCCACGTACAGATCTATAGGGGCTGTCAATAACGATTTATCCCCTATATACTATGCAAGAGAGGTCAGAGCTGACAAGGAGAGGTTTGCCAGCTTAGGCCAAGATAGGTCTGTTCCCTACATACCCAGTGTAGGGGAAATGCTGTAAAAACTGGTTTCACAGCAAGCTGTAAATGAAGATGCCCCTCAGGTTAATATAATAAGGCTCCTCCCACACTCCATTTTTGTACAAGAAGGATCCATTTAGTCAAAGCTAGAAGGTGTTTGCGGCTTCCAAGGTTTGTGAGTCCTCCCATAAGGTGCTGATGCACAATCAGCCTGACATTGGATTTACCTAACGGAATTGAGATTTACTTTTGGACAATCCAATTGCCGTTAGATTCTATGGGCCAGAGGATCGGGCAAGTCTCTGAACTGGACAGATTTATTCATCTCCTCTGGTGACTTTATGACTGATACATCTTTAGAACATCTTGTCTGATGTTTGGCTCTTCAGGCTTCTCCGTGACGTCTTTGTAATCCCTTTGGTGGCCTCCATCTTCCTACTTTCCCTCTCTCCCAACCAAATTTGCTTGGTTTCCAATGAGCTGGATCTTCTCAGCAAGGTGCCCACTCACTAGACTAAAGTTGATGAAAATTGGCAATTTCAACTATAAAACATTCATAAGGGTAAAATTTGGTAACATTCTAACCCAGTGACAACGGACCACCATCATCAGAGAGGAGTGAATTTTTACAAAATTCAATTAGACTGATTCGCCGAATTTTTCATAACGATTTGATCCGAATTAATTTTCAGCAAATCACGTTAACCCCTTCCCAACATCCACCCTAACAGTATGGCGCTGCCGGGAAGGACTTCCCACAAACCACAGTGGAAGCATGGTGCGCACACAGACTGTTTTCGGGGGTGCCGCTGCTCCTATTGGGCAGTCTGACCAGTGACCCCAGGTTTGCCCCATCGCTGTCCCTCCGCATACCTGGTTGATCCTGCCTTGAATGGAGACTGTCAGGCTGTGTCTGCACGGGCCGAGCCTCCTATACACGTGTAGCCACCCTCCCCAGAGCTGGTGCTATTATTATAATAATAAAATATTAATTATTATTAATATCTCCTCACACCCCAGAGTCTAATTATCAGAGGCCCAGGGGAAGTGATTAAAAATAACACTTATACTCACCTTACCTCACCTCTCCTGGGTATACGACAGTCTGCAGCGTCCTCCTCGCTCCTCTTCTTCCTTGCGACTGAGGTCGTGCTCCCCAGAGGTCACTGCTGAGGCCTGTGATTGGGCCTCAGCGGTCATGTGGGATGCGATGACGTCATTACGCTGGCGCGCTCCAAGTAATGCTCGGGCCCAATCACAGACCCCAGCAGTGAGGCCTGGGGAGCAGGACCCCAGTCACCAGCCGGAAGAGCTCCGGAGTGGATGCTGAGCCCAGGACAGGCGAGTATCAGTATTTTTTTTTATTTTTAAATCACCTCCCCTGGCCTGGCATCTAATGAAAAGGAGACCTGCGATCGCCAGGCCCCTCCATTAGCAGTATGTATAGTGATCGGGGAACCAGGCTTTACCTGACCGCTATCATGGGGCCCTGGCACTTGACCGGGTACACCAGGTGCTGACGCAGTGGGGTGCCGAGGGGCATCCTGCAGCATCCAAGGGGTTAAAACCCCCGATCGGAGCTGTGCGTTTCATTACCACGCAGTGTAAGGCAATCCGGATTCAATGCATAATTGAATATTTCCTGAAATTCGGATCGAACGCCACTTCGTCAGCTTCAATTCGCTCATCTCTAATCATCATCTGGAAAGACGTCGGCCAGGATTGAAAAGTTAGTCTGAGAACTGGATGAAGAACATTCATTCTTACGAAAGATCTTTTACAAGTGTCTATGAAAGCCCTTCAGACAACAAACAGTCTCTGCCTCGAAACAACGTTCCAAGGAGGATTGTTTGCGCTTCGCCCGGTGTCACTGTATGGACACCATGTAGGGGCCAAGAAGGAATAAAATATGTATGGCCACAAAAATATCGGTCACCAGATGATCGAGCTTCTAATGGATGATCAGCCCCCTACGTAGTTCTGTCTAATGTAAGGCCTCCTTAAAGGAGTATTCTTATCTTAGCATATGACTATATCCTTAAGAAGCCTCAGCTATTTTTGGAACTCACATACAAGCGAATGGAAAGACTCGTACAAGTGTAGACTTCTCTCATTTACCTAAATCCATGAAATGGGCTCCATTCTCAGACAGACGTGGGACCGTTATATATCAGGCGTTTATAACATATCTTATGGATAGAGCCATAAAACACCAAGACGGCCATGACACGATCAGTCACCGGATGATCACGCTTTCAATGGTTGTGCAACCACCTACTTCTTCCTATTTACTGTGTATGGCCACCTTAAAGGGGTATTTCCATCTCAGCATCTGACTTTATCCTTAGCCAGCCTTCGTTTTGGAAGTCCCACAGAAGTGTATGGAGAGACTCACATGTGTAGACCTCTCTCCTTGACCTGCGGCCACGTCGGGACTCCATTCTCAAGATAGATACAGAACCCCGAGGAGGGACCCTAATCTGTCAGACATTTATGGCTTAGGGATATGCAGATAGGAAAAACCCTTTAAGTCAAAATATGGTCAGAGCCTGTCTGGTAGAAGGTTTGGCTTCACTTCCTCGAGGAAGTCATGAAGGGGGCCAGTACTTTGTGTTTTGGCCACAAGATGCTTCTCGTCACAGACGTGTCAGTGTATTACAAGATCATTAAGAGTTCTTCAAGGACGCCAGGGCCAGACTGACGTCTTCGGTATATCGTACGTTTTAGGATTACAAGTATACGTCATACATAGTAGAAATAAAAAAATAAAAAAGATCATCAATATAAAATATCAGATATATAGTGAATTGAAAAAATAAAGCGATGTAGAGATTTGTATTTTTGTACAAGCAGTGGGGCGGCAGGGGTTAAGCTGACATCTCAGATGATGGCGCCCATTCCGGGGTCTTCCCTCCGCAGACCAGCGCGGATTTATCGTTACACTCGATCATACGAGATTGCTGCAATTTTTTTTTTTACACTCCACAAAACTCCGTCAAATAACTGCAGAGAAGTAAATGCGGCATGAGGAGGGGGAAGAGCAAGGACTGCGGAACGGCACCGGATCCGATAGGACTGCGATCATGGAAGCCCTGAAAGCCGCAGCCCTTGATGGCTTCACCTGGATATAGGACACACGGGGCTATTCCTGGAGGCCCCATAGATACAGCATGTGACTACCCCTCAGATCCCTAGGTGGGAGGAAACTACTGCACAGCTCATATTGGATGCCCTAACTCATGAATAAAACGCAAGTGCTACAGTATACACTGACACAGAAGTACAGCAGACGAATAGCGGATACTAACACTATCCAGCGCCGAGGATCTCCTACCCATGACCAAAATAGTTTGTACAATATAATTAGAGGACGGGATTTAGAGTGAAGTTACCATTTAAAGGATAATAACCCTAAAGTGGTTTGTACTATAGGACGCCCCCTCCTCAACACTGTGGTCTCTACTTTGATCTCTTCTATGCCCAGAGCCGCCTCCTGCAGCGCGGACGCTGAATGTGGACTGTCAGCTGCAGAGGAAGACGGGATCTCCAGCAAACAGATGTTTCCTTATGGGGCCAATTGGATGGAGTCCATGATGGGAAATGGCAGAGAATCATGTGGGCAGAAATACAAGAGCGACGCAAGGATGGAGGAAAATACATCATGTACATCTGTAAATTTAAAGGGAAACTTCACCCAAAATAAATAGATATCTATATCTATCGATCACACACCTTATACTACAGTACAGCTATTCATCTATTACTACTGACACCCAGCTGTATATATCATGTGTGAGAGGTTGTCACAGCTCCGCCCCCTGTTACTGACATCACTGATATAATATAATGACATGTGATCAGACATGAGATCCGCACCTTATACTACAGTACAGCTATTCATCTATTACTACTGACAACCAGCTGTATATATCATGTCTGAGAGGTTGTCACAGCCCCGCCCCCTGTTACTGACATCACTGATATAATGACATGTGATCAGACATGAGATCCGCACACCTTATACTACAGTACAGCTATTCATCTATTACTACTGACACCCAGCTGTATATATCATGTGTGAGAGGTTGTCACAGCTCCGCCCCCTGTTACTGACATCACTGATATAATGACATGTGATCAGACATGAGATCCGCACACCTTATACTACAGTACAGCTATTCATCTATTACTACTGACAACCAGCTGTATATATCATGTGTGAGAGGTTGTCACAGCCCCGCCCCCTGTTACTGACATCACTGATATAATGACATGTGATCAGACATGAGATCCGCACACCTTATACTACAGTACAGCTATTCATCTATTACTACTGACACCCAGCTGTATATATCATGTGTGAGAGGTTGTCACAGCCCCGCCCCCTGTTACTGACATCACTGATATAATGACATGTGATCAGACATGAGATCCGCACACCTTATACTACAGTACAGCTATTCATCTATTACTACTGACAACCAGCTGTATATATCATGTGTGAGAGGTTGTCACAGCCCCGCCCCTGTTACTGACATCACTGATATAATATAATGACATGTGATCAGACATGAGATCCGCACACCTTATACTACAGTACAGCTATTCATCTATTACTACTGACACCCAGCTGTATATATCATGTCTGAGAGGTTGTCACAGCCCCGCCCCCTGTTACTGACATCACTGATATAATATAATGACATGTGATCAGACATGAGATCCGCACCTTATACTACAGTACAGCTATTCATCTATTACTACTGACAACCTCCTGTATATATCATGTGTGAGAGGTAGTCACAGCCCCGCCTCCTGTTACTGACATGACTGATATAATATAATGACATGTGATCAGACATGAGATCCGCACCTTATACTACAGTACAGCTATTCATCTATTACTACTGTATACCTACCTGTATATATCATGTGTGAGAGGTTGTCACAGCCCCGCCCCCTGTCCTATTTTATAGAATTAATAATAATCTCACCCACACTATTTTATATAAGGATCAGGGATTATAAGGATATATGACTTGATGACCCCCTCCCTGTCTTGGTGCTTGCTTACCTGGGGATCACTGCTAGGTTTTCGGACAGTCACATGACCAGTATCCGGCTGATGTAATGGAGATCCTGAGGGATGGAATCCATTTACTGAAAATACATAAAAAGTAAAGGTGTTATTTTGACAAAATGATGCAAATAAGAGGAAAAAGGGGCAAAGCAGACATCACTGCTGTGTGGAGCGTTCAGGGAAGAAGTCATCATGGTGGTCTGGGCAGTCGGAGGAGACGTCGCCCGGCACTCACTGTGATCACTATTAGGCTCCCACATAGCAAAATGCAGCTACAAATCGCTTCTCTGAGTATTTTCTCCCCTATTAAATCACTGGGGACTCCGCAGCTAATATTACCGCACAGCTTACCCACAACGCTTATTTATTCTTTTCACCACAATATGTGGATGAGATCAGATTAAATCTCAATCACTTTGCTGGTAATGTAAAACAAGGTCACAGAATTACACGAGGTGCAAATAATACGGTCACACTATTATTGAGAATACTGCATTCTGTTCAGTAACCATATGGTGGTTATATTCAGACACCATGTGGTGGCGCTATTAGTTCTATAGTGGTATCATTCAGTCACTATGTAATGGTAATATTGTATGTGGTCATAGCGTGGCGGTATAGTTGTCCCTTGTACAGTGGTATTATTCATTTACTATGTAGTAGTATTATGTCGTCACGGTGTGGCAGTATTATTTTACCTTGTATAGCGTTTTTATTTAAGTACTGTGTGGTGGTATTATGTGTACATACTATAGTAATATTATTCAGTCACTATGTAGTATTATGATGTGGTCATTATGTGTCCCTACTATAGTGGTATTATTTAGTCACTATGTAGTGGTAATACTGTATGTGGTCATAGCATGTTGGTAATATTTGTCCCCAGTGTAGCGGTATTATTCAGTCGCTATGTGCTGGTATTATGTGGCCATGGTGTGGCGGTAACATTTGTCCCTAGTACAGTGGTATGATTCAGTCGCTATGCGCTGGTATTATGTGGCCATGGTGTGGCGGTAACATTTGTACCTGGTACAGTGGTATGATTCAGTCACTATGCGCTGGTATTACATGGCCATGGTGTGGCGGTATCATTTGTACCTGGTACAGTGGTATGATTCAGTCGCTATGTGCTGGTATTACATGGCCATGGTGTGGCGGTAACATTTGTCCCTGGTACAGTGGTATGATTCAGTCGCTATGTGCTGGTATTATGTGGCCATGGTGTGGCGGTAACATTTGTCCCTAGTACAGTGGTATGATTCAGTCGCTATGTGCTGGTATTATGTGGCCATGGTGTGGCGGTAACATTTGTCCCTGGTACAGTGGTATGATTCAGTCACTATGCGATGGTATTACATGGCCATGGTGTGGCGGTAACATTTGTCCCTGGTACAGTGGTATGATTCAGTCGCTATGCGCTGGTATTATGTGGCCATGGTGTGGCGGTAACATTTGTCCCTAGTACAGTGGTATGATTCAGTCACTATGTGCTGGTATTATGTGGCCATGGTGTGGCGGTATCATTTGTACCTGGTACAGTGGTATGATTCAGTCGCTATGTGCTGGTATTACATGGCCATGGTGTGGCGGTAACATTTGTACCTGGTACAGTGGTATGATTCAGTCACTATGCGCTGGTATTACATGGCCATGGTGTGGCGGTAACATTTGTCCCTGGTACAGTGGTATGATTCAGTCGCTATGTGCTGGTATTACGTGGCCATGGTGTGGCGGTAACATTTGTCCCTAGTACAGTGGTATGATTCAGTCGCTATGCGCTGGTATTATGTGGCCATGGTGTGGCGGTAACATTTGTCCCTAGTACAGTGGTATGATTCAGTCACTATGTGCTGGTATTATGTGGCCATGGTGTGGCGGTAACATTTGTCCCTGGTACAGTGGTATGATTCAGTCACTATGCGATGGTATTACGTGGCCATGGTGTGGCGGTATCATTAGTCCCTAGTACAGTGGTATGATTCAGTCGCTATGCGCTGGTATTATGTGGCCATGGTGTGGCGGTAACATTTGTCCCTGGTACAGTGGTATGATTCAGTCGCTATGCGCTGGTATTATGTGGCCATGGTGTGGCGGTAACATTTGTCCCTAGTACAGTGGTATGATTCAGTCGCTATGCGATGGTATTATGTGGCCATGGTGTGGCGGTAACATTTGTCCCTGGTACAGTGGTATGATTCAGTCGCTATGTGCTGGTATTATGTGGCCATGGTGTGGCGGTAACATTTGTCCCTAGTACAGTGGTATGATTCAGTCGCTATGTGCTGGTATTATGTGGCCATGGTGTGGCGGTATCATTTGTACCTGGTACAGTGGTATGATTCAGTCACTATGCGATGGTATTACATGGCCATGGTGTGGCGGTAACATTTGTCCCTGGTACAGTGGTATGATTCAGTCACTATGCGATGGTATTATGTGGCCATTGGGGTGGCGGTAACATTTGTCCCTAGTACAGTGGTATGATTCAGTCGCTATGTGCTGGTATTATGTGGCCATGGTGTGGCGGTAACATTTGTCCCTAGTACAGTGGTATGATTCAGTCGCTATGTGCTGGTATTATGTGGCCATGGTGTGGCGGTAACATTTGTCCCTGGTACAGTGGTATGATTCAGTCACTATGCGATGGTATTACATGGCCATGGTGTGGCGGTAACATTTGTCCCTGGTACAGTGGTATGATTCAGTCGCTATGTGCTGGTATTATGTGGCCATGGTGTGGCGGTATCATTTGTCCCTAGTACAGTGGTATGATTCAGTCACTATGCGATGGCATTACGTGGCCATGGTGTGGCGGTATCATTTGTCCCTAGTACAGTGGTATGATGCAGTCACTATGTGCTGGTATTACATGGCCATGGTGTGGCGGTAACATTTGTCCCTGGTACAGTGGTATGATTCAGTCACTATGTGCTGGTATTATGTGGCCATGGTGTGGCGGTAACATTTGTCCCTAGTACAGTGGTATGATTCAGTCGCTATGTGCTGGTATTATGTGGCCATGGTGTGGCGGTAACATTTGTCCCTGGTACAGTGGTATGATTCAGTCGCTATGTGCTGGTATTATGTGGCCATGGTGTGGCGGTAACATTTGTCCCTAGTACAGTGGTATGATTCAGTCACTATGCGATGGTATTATGTGGCCATGGTGTGGCGGTATCATTTGTCCCTGGTACAGTGGTATGATTCAGTCGCTATGTGCTGGTATTATGTGGCCATGGTGTGGCGGTAACATTTGTCCCTGGTACAGTGGTATGATTCAGTCGCTATGTGCTGGTATTACGTGGCCATGGTGTGGCGGTATCATTTGTCCCTAGTACAGTGGTATGATTCAGTCACTATGCGATGGTATTACATGGCCATGGTGTGGCGGTAACATTTGTCCCTGGTACAGTGGTATGATTCAGTCGCTATGTGCTGGTATTATGTGGCCATGGTGTGGCGGTATCATTTGTCCCTGGTACAGTGGTATGATTCAGTCGCTATGTGCTGGTATTATGTGGCCATGGTGTGGCGGTAACATTTGTCCCTGGTACAGTGGTATGATTCAGTCACTATGCAATGGTATTACATGGCCATGGTGTGGCGGTAACATTTGTCCCTGGTACAGTGGTATGATTCAGTCACTATGCGATGGTATTACGTGGCCATGGTGTGGCGGTAACATTTGTACCTGGTACAGTGGTATGATTCAGTCACTATGCGCTGGTATTACGTGGCCATGGTGTGGCGGTAACATTTTTGTCCCTGGTACAGTGGTATGATTCAGTCACTATGCGATGGCATTACGTGGCCATGGTGTGGCGGTATCATTTGTCCCTGGTACAGTGGTATGATTCAGTCACTATGCGATGGTATTATGTGGCCATGGTGTGGCGGTAACATTTGTCCCTGGTACAGTGGTATGATTCAGTCACTATGCGATGGTATTATGTGGCCATGGTGTGGCGGTAACATTTGTCCCTGGTTCAGTGGTATGATTCAGTCACTATGCAATGGTATTACATGGCCATGGTGTGGCGGTATCATTTGTAACTGGTACAGTGGTATGATTCAGTCGCTATGTGCTGGTATTATGTGGCCATGGTGTGGCGGTAACATTTGTCCCTAGTACAGTGGTATGATTCAGTCGCTATGTGCTGGTATTATGTGGCCATGGTGTGGCGGTATCATTTGTCCCTAGTACAGTGGTATGATTCAGTCACTATGCGCTGGTATTATGTGGCCATGGTGTGGCGGTAACATTTGTCCCTAGTACAGTGGTATGATTCAGTCGCTATGTGCTGGTATTACATGGCCATGGTGTGGCGGTAACATTTGTCCCTAGTACAGTGGTATGATTCAGTCGCTATGTGCTGGTATTATGTGGCCATGGTGTGGCGGTAACATTTGTCCCTAGTACAGTGGTATGATTCAGTCGCTATGTGCTGGTATTACGTGGCCATGGTGTGGCGGTATCATTTGTCCCTGGTACAGTGGTATGATTCAGTCACTATGCAATGGTATTACATGGCCATGGTGTGGCGGTATCATTTGTACCTGGTACAGTGGTATGATTCAGTCACTATGCGATGGTATTACGTGGCCATGGTGTGGCGGTAACATTTGTAACTGGTACAGTGGTATGATTCAGTCGCTATGTGCTGGTATTATGTGGCCATGGTGTGGCGGTATCATTTGTCCCTAGTACAGTGGTATGATTCAGTCACTATGCGCTGGTATTACATGGCCATGGTGTGGCGGTAACATTTGTCCCTGGTACAGTGGTATGATTCAGTCACTATGCGCTGGTATTACATGGCCATGGTGTGGCGGTAACATTTGTCCCTAGTACAGTGGTATGATTCAGTCGCTATGCGCTGGTATTATGTGGCCATGGTGTGGCGGTAACATTTGTCCCTAGTACAGTGGTATGATTCAGTCGCTATGTGCTGGTATTATGTGGCCATGGTGTGGCGGTATCATTTGTACCTGGTACAGTGGTATGATTCAGTCACTATGCGATGGTATTACATGGCCATGGTGTGGCGGTAACATTTGTCCCTGGTACAGTGGTATGATGCAGTCGCTATGTGCTGGTATTATGTGGCCATGGTGTGGCGGTATCATTTGTCCCTAGTACAGTGGTATGATTCAGTCACTATGCGATGGCATTACGTGGCCATGGTGTGGCGGTATCATTTGTCCCTAGTACAGTGGTATGATTCAGTCACTATGCGATGGTATTATGTGGCCATGGTGTGGCGGTAACATTTGTCCCTAGTACAGTGGTATGATTCAGTCGCTATGTGCTGGTATTATGTGGCCATGGTGTGGCGGTAACATTTGTCCCTAGTACAGTGGTATGATTCAGTCGCTATGTGCTGGTATTATGTGGCCATGGTGTGACGGTAACATTTGTCCCTGGTACAGTGGTATGATGCAGTCACTATGCGATGGTATTATGTGGCCATGGTGTGGCGGTAACATTTGTACCTGGTACAGTGGTATGATTCAGTCGCTATGTGCTGGTATTATGTGGCCATGGTGTGGCGGTAACATTTGTCCCTAGTACAGTGGTATGATTCAGTCACTATGCGATGGTATTACGTGGCCATGGTGTGGCGGTAACATTTGTCCCTAGTACAGTGGTATGATTCAGTCACTATGCAATGGTATTACATGGCCATGGTGTGGCGGTAACATTTGTCCCTGGTACAGTGGTATGATTCAGTCACTATGTGCTGGTATTACATGGCCATGGTGTGGCGGTAACATTTGTCCCTGGTACAGTGGTATGATTCAGTCACTATGCGCTGGTATTACGTGGCCATGGTGTGGCGGTAACATTTTTGTCCCTGGTACAGTGGTATGATTCAGTCACTATGCGATGGCATTACGTGGCCATGGTGTGGCGGTATCATTTGTCCCTGGTACAGTGGTATGATTCAGTCACTATGCGCTGGTATTATGTGGCCATGGTGTGGCGGTAACATTTGTCCCTGGTTCAGTGGTATGATTCAGTCACTATGCGATGGTATTATGTGGCCATGGTGTGGCGGTATCATTTGTCCCTGGTACAGTGGTATGATTCAGTCACTATGCAATGGTATTACGTGGCCATGGTGTGGCGGTAACATTTGTAACTGGTACAGTGGTATGATTCAGTCGCTATGTGCTGGTATTATGTGGCCATGGTGTGGCGGTAACATTTGTCCCTAGTACAGTGGTATGATTCAGTCGCTATGTGCTGGTATTACGTGGCCATGGTGTGGCGGTATCATTTGTCCCTGGTACAGTGGTATGATTCAGTCACTATGCAATGGTATTACATGGCCATGGTGTGGCGGTATCATTTGTAACTGGTACAGTGGTATGATTCAGTCGCTATGTGCTGGTATTATGTGGCCATGGTGTGGCGGTATCATTTGTCCCTAGTACAGTGGTATGATTCAGTCGCTATGTGCTGGTATTATGTGGCCATGGTGTGACGGTATCATTAGTCCCTAGTACAGTGGTATGATTCAGTCACTATGCGATGGTATTACATGGTCATGATGTGGCAGTACTATTTCTTCCTTAATTAGTAGTGTTATTTAGTTACTATGTGGTGGTAATATGTGATCATGGTATGACAGTATTATTTCTCCCTTGCACAATGGTAATATCGACCTTAGTATACTGGTATGATAATATTTGCTCCTTGTGTAGCGGTATTATTTAGTAACTGTATGACTCTCCTGTATATAGGGGTAGATTATACCTAGAAAATTATTCTGATGTCTTTCAAGCATACTAGGTGATGTTTAGGACCAACAAACTTGTGGCACAGGAGGTGGAGTTGGTGCAAGATACCAAACCACCTCACAGACTGCCGACCCAGCACGTCCTCGCCCTCCTTATACAGATGTGCAGCTCTGACATCACAGACAACACGTAACCTCAGACAAGGCAAGATGTAGATAATAGTCAGGAAATAACACAAAGTATTAGAAAGATCCAGAACTTATTCCTATACAATAATTAGGTTACGACTGCGCTGGCCCTTTAATTAAAGGCCGGTATAAGACCATCGTTTATCGCCCGGAGGGGTCTCCCCAGCCCCGTCGCTGACAGCCAGCAGTTTTAATTGGGATCACACAATGATATTTGATGACCCGATATCTCACAGTCACCGGGGTCACATGACATCTGTCACATGTAATCAGAAATAACAATGTGAGAAATGGAACATTCCAGAGAATCAGAGGAGAAGAACAACGGGAGAATAATAATCTGATAATAATTACATGTATTGTTCTGAAATGTACGAGAGATGAGA
Source organism: Leptodactylus fallax (assembly GCA_947044405.1). NCBI lineage: Eukaryota > Metazoa > Chordata > Amphibia > Anura > Leptodactylidae > Leptodactylus > Leptodactylus fallax. Next base: position 90,147 of record CAMRHE010000956.1, read on the forward strand.
AAACATCACCAGGATATAGACGAGGATGAGAAACAGAATACAGAAGATAGAAAACGATTAGAAAATATATAATTAAAGGGGAACTCCACCCTATACAGAATCCCTATTACTAGGATTAGTGTATTCCTGGGAGTAATGGTGCAGCTATATTGTGATCAGACATGAGATCCGCACCTTATACTACAGTACAGCTATTCATCTATTACTACTGACAACCACCTGTATATATCATGTCTGAGAGGTTGTCACAGCCCCTCCCCCTGTTACTGACATCACTGATATAATATAATGACATGTGATCAGACATGAGATCCGCACACCTTATACTACAGTACAGCTATTCATCTATTACTACTGACAACCACCTGTATATATCATGTCTGAGAGGTTGTCACAGCCCCGCCTCCTGTTACTGACATCACTGATATAATGATATGTGATCAGACATGAGATCCGCACACCTTATACTACAGTACAGCTATTCATCTATTACTACTGACAACCAGCTGTATATATCATGTGTGAGAGGTTGTCACAGCCCCGCCTCCTGTTACTGACATCACTGATATAATGATATGTGATCAGACATGAGATCCGCACCTTATACTACAGTACAGCTATTCATCTATTACTACTGACAACCAGCTGTATATATCATGTGTGAGAGGTTGTCACAGCCCCGCCTCCTGTTACTGACATCACTGATATAATGATATGTGATCAGACATGAGATCCGCACACCTTATACTACAGTACAGCTATTCATCTATTACTACTGACAACCACCTGTATATATCATGTGTGAGAGGTTGTCACAGCTCCGCCCCCTGTTACTGACATCACTGATATAATATAATGACATGTGATCAGACATGAGATCCGCACACCTTATACTACAGTACAGCTATTCATCTATTACTACTGACACCCAGCTGTATATATCATGTCTGAGAGGTAGTCACAGCCCCGCCCCCTGTTACTGACATCACTGATATAATATAATGACATGTGATCAGACATGAGATCCGCACACCTTATACTACAGTACAGCTATTCATCTATTACTACTGACAACCAGCTGTATATATCATGTCTGAGAGGTTGTCACAGCTCCGCCCCCTGTTACTGACATCACTGATATAATGACATGTGATCAGACATGAGATCCGCACCTTATACTACAGTACAGCTATTCATCTATTACTACTGACAACCACCTGTATATATCATGTGTGAGAGGTTGTCACAGCTCCGCCCCTGTTACTGACATCACTGATATAATGACATGTGATCAGACATGAGATCCGCACACCTTATACTACAGTACAGCTATTCATCTATTACTACTGACAACCACCTGTATATATCATGTCTGAGGGGTTGTCACAGCCCCGCCCCCTGTTACTGACATCACTGATATAATGACATGTGATCAGACATGAGATCCGCACACCTTATACTACAGTACAGCTATTCATCTATTACTACTGACACCCAGCTGTATATATCATGTGTGAGAGGTTGTCACAGCCCCGCCCCCTGTTACTGACATCACTGATATAATGACATGTGATCAGACATGAGATCCGCACCTTATACTACCGTACAGCTATTCATCTATTACTACTGACAACCAGCTGTATATATCATGTGTGAGAGGTTGTCACAGCCCCGCCCCCTGTTACTGACATCACTGATATAATATAATGACATGTGATCAGACATGAGATCCGCACCTTATACTACAGTACAGCTATTCATCTATTACTACTGACACCCAGCTGTATATATCATGTGTGAGAGGTTGTCACAGCTCCGCCCCCTGTTACTGACATCACTGATATAATGACATGTGATCAGACATGAGATCCGCACACCTTATACTACAGTACAGCTATTCATCTATTACTACTGACAACCAGCTGTATATATCATGTCTGAGAGGTTGTCACAGCCCCGCCCCCTGTTACTGACATCACTGATATAATGACATGTGATCAGACATGAGATCCGCACACCTTATACTACAGTACAGCTATTCATCTATTACTACTGACAACCAGCTGTATATATCATGTCTGAGAGGTTGTCACAGCCCCGCCCCCTGTTACTGACATCACTGATATAATGACATGTGATCAGACATGAGATCCGCACACCTTATACTACAGTACAGCTATTCATCTATTACTACTGACACCCAGCTGTATATATCATGTCTGAGAGGTAGTCACAGCCCCGCCCCCCGTTACTGACATCACTGATATAATATAATGACATGTGATCCGACATGAGATCCGCACCTTATACTACAGTACAGCTATTCATCTATTACTACTGACAACCAGCTGTATATATCATGTCTGAGAGGTTGTCACAGCCCCGCCCCCTGTTACTGACATCACTGATATAATATAATGACATGTGATCAGACATGAGATCCGCACACCTTATACTACAGTACAGCTATTCATCTATTACTACTGACACCCAGCTGTATATATCATGTCTGTGAGGTTGTCACAGCCCCGCCCCCTGTTACTGACATCACTGATATAATATAATGACATGTGATCAGACATGAGATCCGCACACCTTATACTACAGTACAGCTATTCATCTATTACTACTGACACCCAGCTGTATATATCATGTGTGAGAGGTTGTCACAGCCCCGCCCCCTGTTACTGACATCACTGATATAATGACATGTGATCAGACATGAGATCCGCACACCTTATACTACAGTACAGCTATTCATCTATTACTACTGACAACCAGCTGTATATATCATGTCTGAGAGGTTGTCACAGCCCCGCCCCTGTTACTGACATCACTGATATAATGACATGTGATCAGACATGAGATCCGCACACCTTATACTACAGTACAGCTATTCATCTATTACTACTGACAACCAGCTGTATATATCATGTCTGAGAGGTTGTCACAGCCCCGCCCCCTGTTACTGACATCACTGATATAATGACATGTGATCAGACATGAGATCCGCACCTTATACTACAGTACAGCTATTCATCTATTACTACTGACACCCAGCTGTATATATCATGTCTGAGAGGTTGTCACAGCCCCGCCCCCTGTTACTGACATCACTGATATAATATAATGACATGTGATCAGACATGAGATCCGCACACCTTATACTACAGTACAGCTATTCATCTATTACTACTGACACCCAGCTGTGTGTGTATATATTAGTATATATATATATATATATATATTATATATATACCTATATCTCTATCTATATCTCTCTCTCTATATCTCATGTCTGAGAGGTTTGGGTTCCCACCATAGGATCTCTAAGCACTGACTTCGGGCTGTAGTCAGGGCCTTGGTGGGCGGCTATGCTTCTATATGGCCGCCATACAGTTCTACCCCCTCGTACTATAGATAGACCACGTCCTGGGGTCACGTACATAAGATGTGGCTCCTGCCGCCGTTTCTGGGCCGCTGTTGCCCCGGTTACCAGCCTCGTGGCCGCGCACTGTACCTGTAGATCAGGTTCGGGGATTGTTCCTATTAACCAGTCAGATTTATAAATAAGTCGTCTCTTCCGAAGCCTCTTAAGACATTTTCCTGCAGCTCAGTTGCCGTAGCAACTGGGTTACTGAGCATTAGAGGCAGCGAGATGTGGAGAGCCAAGGAGGACGCGCAAAAGTAAGAAGAACCTACAGGGGGCACAGACTTTTATCCTCTTTCAGCCATCTTTCTTGGTTGCCGGGAGACTAGTAAAGATGGCGGATCCTCCATTTTTATAATATCAATACTATGATCTAATCTGTGGGGGAGGGGAGCTGCAGGAGTGAAGGGTTAATCACAGGAGAGACGAGCCAATACCCTATCTAAAATGATATGTTTGGAGGAGACGCCATATTATATCCCTCCAGAAGGCTGTATCACATGAGAGGCTTAGATACACATGAATGAATTACTCATGAGAGACTTAGATACTGCTAAGCAGATAGCATCACACAACAGGACTGTATCAAACCTGACAGACGGAGCTACACCAGGACCTTATTACACAGGAAAGCTTAGATACAGGAACTCCGCAGACAGTATCACTCGAAAGGATTAGGTTTATCAGTACAGCAATCAGTATCACACAATTGGATTAGATACAAAACTCAGCAGACAGTATGACACATGATAGATGCACAGTATCACACATGATGGTTTAGATTCACAGCTCAGCAGACAGTGTCATACATGATAGATATACAGCTCAGCACAGTATCACACAGGATAGGATTAGATACACAGCACAGTATCACACAGGATAGGTTTAGATGCACAGCTCTTACATCATCTCACCTGTTGGCAGTGACGTCTTTTTCACTAAAGGACTTTTGATGCTGACAGGTGAGGTGTTCGGTCTTTCCCACGTCGTCTCTAAAATAGAAATACATGACATTTACACGCGTGTGATACGATGCAGTTACACGTCACATACAGAGAGATTATTGGTGTAGCGGGCAGTATGGCAGTGGTTGGGTCTTTTATCACTTGCCTTGGCCATACAGTAATCTAATCCTAGTCTGCAGATCTTGGTATATCCAATTCCTGACCACCATAGTGTACAAATAACACTCTGCTCATCAGCAGCACCAAGCGGCCTCAGGTGGTACTGCAGGCTTCTTCATTAGATGAACTGTATAAAGTTGTAAAGTTTTAGGATTCACTATGGTGAATGACCCCTGACCTTTTAGGAGAACGGGGTCCAGGCTCTTTCATTCAGGTGTATGGGAGTAACGATTCTGTTGTTGCCACTCACTATCCTGAGATCCATGTTAGTGCTGCCCCCTGTTGTACACAAAAATCCCGGTCCTCATTGGGTTACCGGTGTATAGTGAGACCGGTGGCGTGACGGTAAAAAAATGGCGTCCTGCGCTTTTAAATTTGACATTGTTTTTGACCCACCACAGTCAATAAAAATCAAAAACAACTGAAAATTAAAACCAGGATTTGCATGAGGGACTGATCTGCCGCCATGAATTAATTATGTTGTTTACAAAGAAACGGGTGCGAGTGAAGAGATAAGACCGCCGCCGCCTCGCTGACTGATCCATCGCCCCGATAACTTCTCCGAGTCTTAAATAATGGGTGAGAATTAATGAGTCTTCTGAGCCGGAGCTCCAGTGCCAAGACAAGGATGAAGATGATGGATGCAATTTATTTGCTCTGAACACGATGACTTGGAGGGAGAGGTGGTCGGGAATTTGGCTGGGACCTCGTGTGGTCGGGAACCTCATGTGATGTCGACCTCATCCCTCAGATATTGTTTACGCGGACACATAGTGTGCACGAGGAGGAATCTTGGCTAAGACACAAAGGATTCAATGAAGTGTCAGAGGATCAAAGATTACTGCTATCTACTGGCAGATTACCGAGCGCTCTCCCTCCGATCAGACATATCACCGAGCACGCGCCCTCTGATCAGACATATCACTGAGTATTCTCCCTCCGATCAGACATATCACAGAGCACTCTCCCTCCGATCAGACATATCACAGAGCACGCTCCCTCCGATCAGACATATCACAGAGCACTCTCCCTCCGATCAGACATATCACAGAGCACGCTCCCTCCGATCAGACATATCACTGAGTATTCTCCCTCCGATCAGACATATCACAGAGCACTCTCCCTCCGATCAGACATATCACAGAGCACGCTCCCTCCGATCAGACATATCACAGAGCACTCTCCCTCCGATCAGACATATCACAGAGCACGCTCTGTCCGATCAGATATATCGCCGAGCATTCTCCCTCCGATCAGACATATCACTGAGCACGCTCCCTCCGATCAGACATATCACAGAGCACGCTCTGTCCGATCAGATATATCGCCGAGCATTCTCCCTCCGATCAGACATATCACAGAGCACGCTCCCTCCGATCAGACATATCACAGAGCACGCTCCCTCCGATCAGACATATCACAGAGCACGCTCCGTCCGATCAGACATATCACAGAGCACGCTCCCTCCGATCAGACATATCACAGAGCACGCTCCCTCCGATCAGACATATCACAGAGCACGCGCCCTCCGATCAGACATATCACAGAGCACGCTCCCTCCGATCAGACATATCACAGAGCACGCGCCCTCCGATCAGACATATCACAGAGCACACTCCGTCCGATCAGACATATCACAGAGCACGCTCCCTCCGATCAGACATATCACAGAGCACGCGCCCTCCGATCAGACATATCACAGAGCACACTCCGTCCGATCAGACATATCACAGAGCACGCTCCCTCCGATCAGACATATCACAGAGCACGCTCTGTCCGATCAGATATATCGCCGAGCATTCTCCCTCCGATCAGACATATCACAGAGCACGCTCCCTCCGATCAGACATATCACAGAGCACGCTCCGTCCGATCAGACATATCACAGAGCACGCTCCCTCCGATCAGACATATCACAGAGCACGCTCCCTCCGATCAGACATATCACCGAGCACGCGCCCTCTGATCAGACATATCACTGAGCATTCTCCCTCCGATCAGACATATCACTGAGCACGCTCCCTCCGATCAGACATATCACTGAGCACGCTCCCTCCGATCAGACATATCACAGAGCCGCTCCCTCCGATCAGACATATCACAGAGCACGCTCCCTCCGATCAGACATATCACTGAGCACGCTCCCTCCGATCAGACATATCACAGAGCACGCTCCCTCCGATCAGACATATCACAGAGCACGCTCCCTCCGATCAGACATATCACAGAGCACGCTCCCTCCGATCAGACATATCACAGAGCACGCTCCCTCCGATCAGACATATCACAGAGCACGCTCCGTCCGATCAGATATATCGCCGAGATTCTCCCTCCGATCAGACATATCACAGAGCACGCTCCCTCCGATCAGACATATCACAGAGCACGCTCCGTCCGATCAGACATATCACTGAGATTCTCCCTCCGATCAGACATATCACTGAGCACGCCCCTCCGATCAGACATATCACAGAGCACGCCCCTCCGATCAGACATATCACAGAGCACGCTCCGTCCGATCAGACATATCACTGAGCACGCCCCTCCGATCAGACATATCACAGAGCACGCTCCCTCCGATCAGACATATCACAGAGCACGCTCTGTCCGATCAGATATATCGCCGAGCATTCTCCCTCCGATCAGACATATCACAGAGCACGCTCCCTCCGATCAGACATATCACAGAGAGCACCCCCGACAGACAACACAGAGCACGCCGTCCGATCAGACAACACAGAGCACGCTCCCTCCGATCAGACATATCACAGAGCACGCCCCCCGATCAGACATATCACAGAGCACGCTCTGTCCGATCAGATATACGCCGAGCATTCTCCCTCCGATCAGACATATCACAGACGCCCCTCCGATCAGACATATCACAGAGCACGCTCCCTCCGATCAGACATATCACAGAGCACGCTCCGTCCGATCAGACATATCACAGAGCACGCTCCCTCCGATCAGACATATCACAGAGCACGCTCCCTCCGATCAGACATATCACCGAGCACGCGCCCTCTGACACCGCCGAGCATTCTCCCTCCGATCAGACATATCGCTGAGCACGCTCTCTCCGATCAGACATATCGCTGAGCATTCTCCCTCCGATCAGACATATCACTGAGCACGCTCTCTCCGATCAGACATATCACTGAGCACACGCTCCCTCCGATCAGACATATCACTGAGCACGCTCCCTCCGATCAGATATATCGCTGAGCATTCTCCCTCCGATCAGACATATCGCTGAGCATACTCCCTCCGATCAGACATATCTCCGAGCATTCTCCCTCCGATCAGACATATCACTGAGCATATCTCAAACTTGACTCCAGGGAGGCGCAGGCCTAATGGTTACTCAATCTAGGGACAGTACTTGGTGGTTGCTCTGAATAGGAGGATGAAAAGATTGGCCAGACTAATCCAAAGACCAATGGGCTCCTCAATGTGTACCCCGCATCACACAACAACCCCCTGACCTCTGAGGTAGTACAGGTTGTGCTTTGCCTGGGCGATTGGCCCGCCGCCACCACCTGACTCCTTTATAAGGACCTACCATGTGACTTCAGGCTACCGCCTGCCCCCTGCTGCAAGCCTTTATATCATCTAGTGTATAACATGTACACAAGGTGGGGTACAACAAGCCACAGGGCAGGGTCAATAAAACCATGAAAACAGGCTGAATACCCCAAAGTGCTGCAGTATCCGCCTTCTCTTAAAGGGACAGTGTCCTGGACATAAAGGACAACATCAGTGCTGACGGGCATTCTGGGTAAGTGGCCAGGTGAGCAGCACTAGGGGACGTGTAGCTGGAATCTGGCACAGCGCTGATCAGTGATGAGAATAAACTACAGGGAGATAATCGCATCTTCTGTTCCAGTGGGTACAATGGGACGTGTACGGTGCAGGTGGAGCGGCATTGTTGGTATCAATCAGCGGCAGCTAATCAGCGGCAGCTAACGAGCCCGGATTTAATCAGGCACATCGTCTCAGCACAGGTGCACGGCACAGTTGGAGACAATTACCCATTACCTTCTCCGCACAGATGTCCTATATGGATTTATTTCGCTCTTCGCGGAGGGTTTAACCTATTGAGATCCCAATATATTGATGAGAAACCAAAGAACTGGGAAGGTAGGATGAGAAATGTATGGCAAGACCAAGTCTCCAGCCCAAAGAACAGGTGCCAGGCCAAGGAACAGGCAAGACCACTTATATACATCCAACTGGACATGATGGCCTTATACAAGGTTCATATAGAGTATAATCCACTATGTATGGAATCTATAAGACGACTAAGAGAGGTCTCCAGGACAAGGGACAGGCAAGACAACATATATACATCCAATGGAGCATGAAGGTGACGATGTATGAAAACCATACCAAGACCAAGACCAAGACCATGAGAGATCACCAGGCCCAGCCAAGGAACAGGCAAGACAAGAGGAGGGACACAAGATCCCATATACACCTGCAACAGGACAGCAAGGCCCTATACATGACGCATGTACACTACAAATATCTAACCGAGAATGACGACAATACATGGAATCCATCCAAAGACCAAGATATAACAAAAGACCAAGCTCCAGACCGAGCCAAGGAACAGGCAAGACAACGGTGTAAAGTTCTAAAGGAGTAGAAATATCTTGAAAAGGGTTTTGGCGGAATCCTGAAGGTGCTTATTAGGAGACATTACCTATAGCGATCCTATATAATCTCCCTGACCAGCCAGTCATAGGCTACGATCACATCTGCGCCAGTCTCCATACAGGACTTTTTCCTCCTTCGGCTTCAGTTTTAAAATGACGGACACCTGAAGGTCCCCATTATAGTTGATAGGATCCGCCGAGCTCCATGTGTAACTAATGTTTTAGCGACCCGGAGAAATAACGCTAGTGAGAACCTGCCAATAAACTGAACATCCCACAACCATATGGAAGGGACAGAGGGAGACGTTACAATGTACCAGCAGCGAGGGAACAGCACACAAGCCATCGGGAGCAGGAACAGGGGGCGACATTGGCCCTAGATCACTGCTGCCCTCTGCTGTCTCTGACTGGTGCTGCATGCTGGTTTTATGTTTGTTCTGCAGTGTCCTGGGAGAAGGGTCTTGTACTACAGACATTACTTCCCAGTCCCCCATTCCTATACACTTGAATAAATGCTCATGTGATAGGAGTGCGGGTGGAAGGGATGGAGGGGACAGGAGTACGGGTGGAGGAGACACGTAGCAGCCATAACAGTAGATGATGAAATTACAGAAATCATCCCCGGCCCATAAGAGGATAATAGAAGCTCCTGAAAGAGGGAAAATGGTTAATTATTGTGTGAGAATAAAAAAAACTCCATCAACTAGATAATATAGAAGAGAGAGAGAGGGGGGGGCGGGGGGGGCGGGGGCGGGGGCGAGAGAGAGAACGAGAGAGAGAACGAGAGAGAGAACGAGAGAGAGAACACTCCTCTCCAGAAATACTCTGTACTGCTGGGGACCCTGCTCCTCCCACTATGTAACTCTCACTCTGTGACCTCCTCTAGATCACCCGACATCACTGTAGGTTCCGTCATCTATCACGCCTTATCGGTGGGTTCCGTCATCTATCACGCCTTATCGGTGAGTCCCGTCATCTATCGCACCTTATCGGTAGGTTCCGTCATCTCTATCGCGCCTTATCGGTGGGTTCCGTCATCTATATCGCACCTTATCGGTGGGTTCCGTCATCTATATCGCCTTATCGGTAGGTTCCGTCATCTCTATCGCACCTTATCGGTGGGTCCCGTCATCTATCGCACCTTATCGGTAGGTTCCGTCATCTCTATCGCACCTTATCGGTGGGTTCCGTCATCTATATCGCCTTATCGGTAGGTTCCGTCAACTCTATCGCGCCTTATCGGTGGGTTCCGTCATCTATATCGCCTTATCGGTGGGTGCCGTCATCTATCGCGCCTTATCGGTGAGTTCCGTCATCTATATCGCCTTATCGGTGGGTCCCGTCATCTATATCGCCTTATCGGTGGGTTCCGTCATCTATCGCGCCTTATCGGTTGGTCCCGTCATCTATCGCGCCTTATCGGTGGGTTCCGTCATCTAGATCGCCTTATCGGTGGGTTCCGTCATCTATCGCGCCTTATCTGTGAGTTCCGTCATCTATATCGCCTTATCGGTGGGTTCCGTCATCTATCGCGCCTTATCGGTGGGTTCCGTCATCTATCGCGCCTTATCGGTGGGTTCCGTCATCTATATCGCCTTATCGGTGGGTTCCGTCATCTATATCGCCTTATCGGTGGGTTCCGTCATCTATCGCGCCTTATCTGTGAGTTCCGTCATCTATATCGCCTTATCGGTGGGTTCCGTCATCTATCGCGCCTTATCAGTGGGTTCCGTCATCTATATCGCCTTATCGGTGGGTTCCGTCATCTATCGCGCCTTATCTGTGAGTTCCGTCATCTATATCGCCTTATCGGTGGGTTCCATCATCTATCGCGCCTTATCTGTGAGTTCCGTCATCTATATCGCCTTATCGGTGGGTTCCGTCATCTATCGTGCCTTATCAGTGGGTTCCGTCATCTATCGCGCCTTATCTGTGAGTTCCGTCATCTATATCGCCTTATCTGTGAGTTCCGTCATCTATATCGCCTTATTGGTGGGTTCCATCATCTATCGCGCCTTATCTGTGAGTTCCGTCATCTATATCGCCTTATCGGTGGGTTCCGTCATCTATATCGCCTTATCGGTGGGTTCCGTCATCTATATCGCCTTATCGGTGGGTTCCGTCATCTATATCGCCTTATCGGTGGGTTCCGTCATCTATCGCGCCTTATCTGTGAGTTCCGTCATCTATATCGCCTTATCGGTGGGTTCCGTCATCTATCGCGCCTTATCGGTGGGTTCCGTCATCTATATCGCCTTATCGGTGGGTTCCGTCATCTATCGCGCCTTATCTGTGAGTTCCGTCATCTATATCGCCTTATCTGTGGGTTCCGTCATCTATATCGCCTTATCGGTGGGTTCCGTCATCTATCGCGCCTTATCTGTGAGTTCCGTCATCTATATCGCCTTATCGGTGGGTTCCATCATCTATCGCGCCTTATCTGTGAGTTCCGTCATCTATATCGCCTTATCGGTGGGTTCCGTCATCTATATCGCCTTATTGGTGGGTTCCATCATCTATCACACCTTATCTGTGAGTTCCGTCATCTATATCGCCTTATCGGTGGGTTCCGTCTCGCCGGTGGGTCCGTCATCTATCACGCCTTATCTGTGAGTTCCGTCATCTATATCGCCTTATCGGTGGGTTCCGTCATCTATATCGCCTTATCGGTGGGTTCCGTCATCTATATCGCCTTATCGGTGGGTTCCGTCATCTAGATCGCCTTATCGGTGAGTTCCATCATCCATCGCACCTCATCGGTGTGTTCCGTCATCTCCTTTGCTATGTATATTGTCATTCAGTATCATTTTGGAGAATCACTAAAATAATCAAATCCCAAACTACTGAATATTTCATGGATGACGCCGGACTAAGAGACTGCACTATGAGAAGAGAACTGAAGCGGAGAGGTCGCCCGCTGTCAGCCATATTGGAATCTCTCAGTGCAGAACACGCGCTCTCTCCTTTCAGTACAACATGAACTCATGTGACCTCTGAGTCACACCGTGTTTATGAATGAAGCTGCAGCAGAGACCTCAGAGCTGCGCTCCGCTATCGTCTGCAGTTTTCTCGTAGAACCATCTGTGAAGCTAAATATCAAATCAATCATCTCAGAAAATACTAAACATAGGCACGCACATATGACTCTCTGCAGCTCACATGATTGTGCCGCCATCTTGGGGTGCTGGTGGCCATGCTACCATAGATTTTTAGGGACCAGTTTTATTGCTGTGCTATATATGATTTATATGGCACCAACATATTGCACAGCGCTGTATACAGTCAGCTCCGCCTCGTCTAATCTGTCATCCACAATGTATCACTCCCATCATCCTGAGAACGTAAGGCTTATACACAACACTGCACTGCCAATGTCCACGAACCCAGAAGTTCACAATAGACCCTTCCCCTAGACCAGGGGTAGGCAACCTTTTTTGTTTGGCATGCCGATTTTAATTAAAAAAATCGAAGCTGAGGTCCTCGGAGTGCCGGTCAATAATTGTAAGTCTGACGACCCCTAAACTAAAGTCATATACCACAAACCATAACACAGAAGTGCTGCCACCAGATGCTTTAGGACACATGCGCTTACTGCTATTTCCTGGGGCGCTCCTGTACTTTCCGATTAGAAGCAATGAAAGTACCTGTGCAGCCCCCAATTAGTGGTAAATGTGTCCAGGAGCCGCGTATGGCGGCACCTTATGGTGATATCACACTATGTGTCTGGATGCAGCTGTATTCTTAGGCCACTGGAACTTTTACTTCAATGTAAAACTGCGTTCACATGGTGCATTTTTGCACAAAAAAAAATGCCTGTGTTTTCTGTGCAAAAACACATCCTTAATGCATAAAAAACACACCGTTATACAGAATAATGTCCCATAGCGGCCCCTGCACAAGGTATTATATCCCATAACAGCCTCTGCACACCGTATTATGTCACATAGTGACCCCAGCACACAGTATTATGTCATATAGTGGCCCCAGCACACGATATTAGGTCCCATAGCGGTCCGGTATTAGGTCCCATAGCGGTCCCTGCACACGGTATTAGGTCCCATAGTGGTCCCCGCACACAATATTATGCCCCATAGCAGTCCCCGCACACGGTATTATGCCCCATAGCAGTCCCCGCACACGGTATTATGTCCTATAGCGGTCCCTGCCCATGGTATTATGTCCTATAGTGGTCCCCGCACACGGTATTATGTCCCATAGCGGTCCCCGCACACGGTATTATGTCCCATAGCGGTCCCCGCATACGGTATTATGTCCCATAGCGGTCCCCGCATATGGTATTATGTCCTATAGCGGTCCCTGCCCACGGTATTATGTCCTATAGTGGTCCCCGCACACGGTATTAGGTTCCATAGCGGTCCCCGCACACGGTATTATGTCCCATAGCGGTCCCCGCACACGGTATTATGTCCCATAGCGGTCCCCGCATATGGTATTATGTCCTATAGCGGTCCCTGCCCACGGTATTATGTCCTATAGTGGTCCCCGCACACGGTATTAGGTTCCATAGCGGTCCCCGCACACGGTATTATGTCCCATAGCGGTCCCCGCACACGGTATTATGTCCCATAGCGGTCCCCGCATACGGTATTATGTCCTACAGTCATGGCCAAAAGTTTTGAGAATGACACAAATATTATATTTTCACATGATCTGCTGCCCTCTGGTTTTTATGTGTGTTTGTCAGATGTTTTTATCACATACAGAAATAGAATTGCATTCATATTATGAGTAACAGAAGCTTATATTGACAGTTAGAATGAGTTAATGCAGCAAGTCAATATTTGCAGTGTTGACCCTTCTTCTTCAGGACCTCTGCAATTCTCCCTGGCATGCTCTCAATCAACTTCTGGACCAAATCCTGACTGATAGCAGTCCATTCTTGCAGAATCAATGCTTTCATTTTGTCTGAATTTGTTGGTTTTTGTTTGTCCACCCGTCTCTTGATGATTGACCACAAGTTCTCAATGGGATTAAGATCTGGGGAGTTTCCAGGCCATGGACCCAAAATCTCTATGTTTTGTTCCCTGAGCCATTTAGTTATCACCTTTGCTTTATGGCAAGGTGCTCCATCATGCTGGAAAAGGCATTGTTGAGCGCCAAACTGCTCTTGGACGGTTGGGAAGAAGTTGCTCTTGGAGGACATTCTGGTACCATTCTTTATTCATGGCAAGACTGTGAGAGAGCCGAATCCCTTGGCTGAGAAGCAACCCCACACATGAATGGTTTCAGGATGCTTTACAGTTGGCATGAGACAAGACTGGTGGTAGCGCTCACCTCTTCTTCTCCGAATAAGCTGTTTTCCAGATGTTCCAAACAATGGAAAAGGGGATTCATCAGAGAAAATGACTTTCCCCCAGTCCTCAGCAGTCCACTCCCTGTACCTTTTGCAGAATATCAGTCTGTCCCTGATGTTTTTTCTGGAGAGAAGTGGCTTCTTTGCTGCCCTCCTTGAGACCAGGCCTTGCTCCAAGAGTCTCCGCCTCACAGTGCGTGCAGATGCACTCACACCTGCCTGCTGCCATTCCTCAGCAAGCTCTGCACTGCTGGTAGCCCCATCCCGCAGCTGAAACACTTTTAAGAGATGGTCCTGCCGCTTGCTGGTCTTTCTTGGGCGCCCTGGAGCCTTTTTGGCACCAATGGAACCTCTCTCCTTGAAGTTCTTGATGATGCGATAGATTGTTGACTGAGGTGCAATCTTTCTAGCTGCAATACTCTTCCCAGTTAGGCCATTTTTGTGCAGTGCAATGATGACTGCACGTGTTTCTTTAGAGATAACCATGGTTAACAGAAGAGAAACAATGATGGCAAGCACCAGCCTCCTTTTAAAGTGTCCAGTGGTGTCATTCTTACTTAATCATGACAGATTGATCTCCAGCCCTGTCCTCATCAACACCCACACCTGTGTTAATGGAGCAATCACTGAAACGATGTTAGGTGGTCCTTTTAAGGCAGGGCTGCAATGATGTTGAAATGTGTTTTGGGGGATAAAGTTCATTTTCTAGGCAAATATTGACTTTGCAAGTAATTGCTGTTAAGCTGATCACTCTTTATAACATTCTGGAGTATATGCAAATTGCCATTAGAAAAACTGAAGCAGTAGACTTTGTAAAAAGTAATATTTGTATCATTCTCAAAACTTTTGGCCATGACTGTATAGCGGTCCCCGCACACGGTATTATGTCCCATAGCGGTCCCCCGCACACGGTATTAGGTCCCATAGCGGCCCCCGCACACAGTATTATGTCCCATAGCGGTCCCCGCACACGGTATTATGTCCCATAGCGGTCCCCGCACACGGTATTATGTCCCATAGCGGTCCCCGCACACGGTATTATGTCCCATAGCGGTCCCCGCACACGGTATTATGTCCCATAGCGGTCCCCGCACACGGTATTATGTCCCATAGCAGTCCCCACACACGGTATTATGTCCCTATAGCGGTCCCCGCACACGGTATTATGTCCTATAGCGGTCCCTGCACATGGTATTAGGTCCCATAGCGGTCCCCGCACACGGTATTAGGTCCCATAGCGGTCCCCGCACACGGTATTATGTCCTATAGCGGTCCCCGCACACCGTATTATGTCCTATAGCGGTCCCTGCACATGGTATTAGGTCCCATAGCGGTCCCCGCACACGTTATTATGTTCCATAGCTCTCAGAATTCCGAATACAGTAAGTGCAGAACCAAGAGAGGGGACAAACATAAAAAAAAACTATGAACTCACCATTCCACGCTCCGCAGCCGTCTGTTCTCTTCGGCGCTTCTGCCGCTGATTGGGCCTCTGGGGTCACGTCGCGTAATGACGTATGCGTAATGACGCCACATGTGACCCGTCAGCTGTCAGAAGTGCCTGCAGATCGCACAGCCGCCGCGTAGCGCAGGGAACAAGGTGAGTATCATTGTTTTTTATGTTTTTTCACTTCTCCTAAGTCTCCGCTTATTATACCCCACAGTATAATAATAGCAGTTTCGTTTCGGCCGTGTTTGGTCCGATCGAAGCTGCTGGGTGAGGACTCCGCTGCTATGCCAGGGGAATGAGCCTCGCGTGCCAGGGGTTGCCGACCCTGCCCTAGAGAATCACTCCCATCATCTCCGTCCTCACATGGTCACAGTCTAGCAGTGTATCCTCCAGCAGCCACCACTGACCTCATTCATGCTAAACCCCCCAAACCATCAGATCTAGACCTAGTAATATTTATGGAAGGATCAGCTCCAGAAGATTCCGGATATTCTCATCATTGTAGAGATCGGAGGGTTAAGTAAAGAAACTCTATATTCAAGACAAATGTATCATCCACAAGACAAAGGGTCCGATACTCCAGGACGGAGGGAGACGTCTGCATTTCATTTCTCCAGGAATGGGGTGACGCCCGAGTGCAGCTGTACGACATCAACCCCAGAGAAAAGACACTGACAAAGAGCTTCCTGTAATGTAGACATCACCACCCACACAAAGAACTCCGCATGTACTCCACAGATCTAGGACAAACACTATACTGCCCCTTATAGAAGAGGAGCCTATGGGGGCTACAGGGAATACCACCTCATAAGGATGGGAGTCTATAGGGGCAGTATTATAGTAGTTATATTCTTGTACATAGGAGCAGTATTATAGTAGTTATATTCTTGTACATAGGAGCAGTATTATAGTAGTTATATTCTTGTACATAGGAGCAGTATTATAGTAGTTATATTCTTGTACATAGGAGGTAGTATTATAGTAGTTATATTCTTGTACATAGGAGCAGTATTATAGTAGTTATATTCTTGTACATAGGGGTAGTATTATAGTAGTTATATTCTTGTACATAGGAGGTAGTATTATAGTAGTTATATTCTTGTACATAGTAGTATTATAGTAGTTATATTCTTGTACATAGGAGCAGTATTATAGTAGTTATATTCTTGTACATAGTAGTATTATAGTAGTTATATTCTTGTACATAGTAGTATTATAGTAGTTATATTCTTGTACATAGTAGTATTATAGTAGTTATATTCTTGTACATAGGAGTAGTATTATAGCAGTTATTAGCAGTTATATTCTTGTACATAGAAGGTAGTATTATAGTAGTTATATTCTTGTACATAGGAGGCAGTATTATAGTAGTTATATTCTTGTACATAGGAGGTAGTATTATAGTAGTTATATTCTTGTACATAGGAGCAGTATTATAGTAGTTATATTCTTGTACATAGGAGGTAGTATTATAGTAGTTATATTCTTGTACATAGGAGCAGTATTATAGTAGTTATATTCTTGTACATAGGGGTAGTATTATAGTAGTTATATTCTTGTACATAGGAGGTAGTATTATAGTAGTTATATTCTTGTACATAGTAGTATTATAGTAGTTATATTCTTGTACATAGGAGCAGTATTATAGTAGTTATATTCTTGTACATAGTAGTATTATAGTAGTTATATTCTTGTACATAGTAGTATTATAGTAGTTATATTCTTGTACATAGGAGCGGTATTATAGTAGTTATATTCTTGTACATAGGAGCAGTATTATAGTAGTTATATTCTTGTACATAGGAGCAGTATTATAGTAGTTATATTCTTGTACATAGGAGGTAGTATTATAGTAGTTATATTCTTGTACATAGGAGCAGTATTATAGTAGTTATATTCTTGTACATAGGAGCGGTATTATAGTAGTTATATTCTTGTACATAGGAGTAGTATTATAGTAGTTATATTCTTGTACATAGGAGCAGTATTATAGTAGTTATATTCTTGTACATAGGAGGAAGTATTATAGTAGTTATATTCTTGTACATAGGAGCAGTATTATAGTAGTTATATTCTTGTACATAGGAGCAGTATTATAGTAGTTATATTCTTGTACATAGGAGCAGTATTATAGTAGTTATATTCTTGTACATAGGGGTAGTATTATAGTAGTTATATTCTTGTACATAGGAGTAGTATTATAGTAGTTATATTCTTGTACATAGGAGGTAGTATTATAGTAGTTATATTCTTGTACATAGGAGTAGTATTATAGTAGTTATATTCTTGTACATAGGAGGTAGTATTATAGTAGTTATATTCTTGTACATAGGAGCAGTATTATAGTAGTTATATTCTTGTACATAGGAGGTAGTATTATAGTAGTTATATTCTTGTACATAGGAGCAGTATTATAGTAGTTATATTCTTGTACATAGGAGGTAGTATTATAGTAGTTATATTCTTGTACATAGGAGTTAGTATTATAGTAGTTATATTCTTGTACATAGGAGCAGTATTATAGTAGTTATATTCTTGTACATAGGAGGTAGTATTATAGTAGTTATATTCTTGTACATAGGAGTTAGTATTATAGTAGTTATATTCTTATACATAGGGGTAGTATTATAGTAGTTATATTCTTGTACATAGGAGTAGTAATATAGTAGTTATATTCTTGTACATAGGACAGTATTATAGTAGTTATATTATTGTATATAGGGGCAGTATTATAGTAGTTATATTCTTGTACATAGGAGCAGTATTATAGTAGTTATATTCTTGTACATAGGACAGTATTATAGTAGTTATATTATTGTATATAGGGGCAGTATTATAGTAGTTATATTCTTGTACATAGGAGCAGTATTATAGTAGTTATATTCTTGTACATAGGAGCAGTATTATAGTAGTTATATTCTTGTACATAGGAGCAGTATTATAGTAGTTATATTCTTGTACATAGGAGGTAGTATTATAGTAGTTATATTCTTGTACATAGGAGGTAGTATTATAGTAGTTATATTCTTGTACATAGGAGGTAGTATTATAGCAGTTATATTCTTGTACATAGAAGGTAGTATTATAGTAGTTATATTCTTGTACATAGGAGGTAGTATTATAGCAGTTATATTCTTGTACATAGAAGGTAGTATTATAGTAGTTATATTCTTGTACATAGGAGGTAGTATTATAGTAGTTATATTCTTGTACATAGGAGTAGTATTATAGTAGTTATATTCTTGTACATAGGAGGTAGTATTATAGTAGTTATATTCTTGTACATAGGAGTAGTATTATAGTAGTTATATTCTTGTACATAGGAGCAGTATTATAGTAGTTATATTCTTGTACATAGGAGGTAGTATTATAGTAGTTATATTCTTGTACATAGGAGTAGTATTATAGCAGTTATATTCTTGTACATAGGAGTAGTATTATAGCAGTTATTAGCAGTTATATTCTTGTACATAGAAGGTAGTATTATAGTAGTTATATTCTTGTACATAGGAGGTAGTATTATAGCAGTTATATTCTTGTACATAGGAGCAGTATTATAGTAGTTATATTCTTGTACATAGGAGCAGTATTATAGTAGTTATATTCTTGTACATAGGAGGCAGTATTATAGTAGTAATATTCCTGTACATAGGAGCAGTATTATAGTAGTTATATTCTTGTACATAGGAGCAGTATTATAGTAGTTATATTCTTGTACATAGGAGCAGTATTATAGTAGTTATATTCTTGTACATAGGAGCAGTATTATAGTAGTTATATTCTTGTACGTAGGAGCAGTATTATACTAGTTATATTCTTGTACATAGGAGCAGTATTATAGTAGTTATATTCTTGTACATAGGAGGCAGTATTATAGTAGTTATATTCTTGTACATAGGAGCAGTATTATAGTAGTTATATTCTTGTACATAGGAGGTAGTATTATAGTAGTTATATTCTTGTACATAGGAGCAGTATTATAGTAGTTATATTCTTGTACATAGGAGCAGTATTATACTAGTTATATTCTTGTACATAGGGGCAGTATTATAGTAGTTATATTCTTGTACATAGGAGCAGTATTATAGTAGTTATACTCTTGTACATAGGAGCAGTATTATAGTAGTTATACTCTTGTACATAGGAGAGCATTATAGTAGTTATATTCTTGTACATAGGTAGTATTATAGTAGTTATATTCTTGTACATAGGTAGTATTATAGTAGTTACATTCTTGTACATAGGAGGTAGTATTATAGTAGTTATATTCTTGTACATAGGAGCAGTATTATAGTAGTTATATTCTTGTACATAGGAGCAGTATTATAGTAGTTATATTCTTGTACATAGGGGTAGTATTATAGTAGTTATATTCTTGTACATAGGAGCAGTATTATAGTAGTTATATTCTTGTACATAGGAGTAGTATTATAGTAGTTATATTCTTGTACATAGGAGGTAGTATTATAGTAGTTATATTCTTGTACATAGGAGTACTATTATAGTAGTTATATTCTAGTACATAGGAGCAGTATTATAGTAGTTATATTCTTGTACATAGGAGCAGTATTATAGTAGTTATATTCTTGTACATAGGAGGTAGTATTATAGTAGTTATATTCTTGTACATAGGAGCAGTATTATAGTAGTTATATTCTTGTACATAGGAGGCAGTATTATAGTAGTTATATTCTTGTACATAGGAGTAGTATTATAGTAGTTATATTCTTGTACATAGGAGCAGTATTATAGTAGTTATATTCTTGTACATAGGAGCAGTATTATAGTAGTTATATTCTTGTACATAGGAGCAGTATTATAGTAGTTATATTCTTGTACATAGGAGCAGTATTATAGTAGTTATATTCTTGTACATAGGGGTAGTATTATAGTAGTTATATTCTTGTACATAGGGGCAGTATTATAGTAGTTATATTCTTGTACATAGGAGCAGTATTATAGTAGTTATATTCTTGTACATAGGAGGCAGTATTATAGTAGTTATATTCTTGTACATAGGAGGTAGTATTATAGTAGTTATATTCTTGTACATAGGAGGCAGTATTATAGTAGTTATATTCTTGTACATAGGGGTAGTATTATAGTAGTTATATTCTTGTACATAGGAGGTAGTATTATAGTAGTTATATTCTTGTACATAGGAGTAGTATTATAGTAGTTATATTCTTGTACATAGGAGGTAGTATTATAGTAGTTATATTCTTGTACATAGGAGGTAGTATTATAGTAGTTATATTCTTGTACATAGGAGCAGTATTATAGTAGTTATATTCTTGTACATAGGAGCAGTATTATAGTAGTTATATTCTTGTACATAGGGGGCAGTATTATAGTAGTTATATTCTTGTACATAGGAGCAGTATTATAGTAGTTATATTCTTGTACATAGGAGGTAGTATTATAGTAGTTATATTCTTGTACATAGGAGTAGTATTATAGTAGTTATATTCTTGTACATAGGAGGTAGTATTATAGTAGTTATATTCTTGTACATAGGGGCAGTATTATAGTAGTTATATTCTTGTACATAGGAGGTAGTATTATAGTAGTTATATTCTTGTACATAGGAGCAGTATTATAGTAGTTATATTCTTGTACATAGGAGCAGTATTATAGTAGTTATATTCTTGTACATAGGAGCAGTACTATAGTAGTTATATTCTTGTACATAGGGGCAGTATTATAGTAGTTATATTCTTGTACATAGGAGTAGTATTATAGTAGTTATATTCTTGTACATAGGAGCAGTATTATAGTAGTTATATTCTTGTACATAGGAGCAGTATTATAGTAGTTATATTCTTGTACATAGGAGCAGTATTATAGTAGTTATATTCTTGTACATAGGAGCAGTATTATAGTAGTTATACTCTTGTACATAGGAGCATTATAGTAGTTATATTCTTGTACATAGGAGCAGTATTATAGTAGTTATATTCTTGTACATGGGGGGCGGTATTATAGTATATTTATCTTGAAATGGGTAGACACACAGTTTAGTTTGCCTCTCTCCTCTGCAGCAGTGAATTGGTTAAGCCATTATCACCGCCTCGCCCTCCGCCCACAGGTCAGACATGGCAGAAATTACAGGGAGTGTGTACAATGTGAGAAGTAACAGGAAACACATTTTGGGTCTATTTCTGCTTGTTGCGGGATTCCTGTGCTTTTGTTGGATTAATCTTGGCTTGTGTCCACCAGGAATATGTAATGCGATGGTTACACAGAACACAGAGTCAGGCAGCGGCAGATTTTCTCATGTTGCTGTGCAGATTTTCCTGTACCTGTAAGTAGGTGCATATAGGACTGTATGGCCTTGGTATAACCTCGCTCTTCTGAACACCCTCACAACAGCACGTGTTCGGCCTGACGCGTTTGCCCCTGACCAGATATTTGGCACCCAGGTGTTTTTCAATGTTCTCTTTGATGGCTAGGGGAGGCCGGAGAGGCCGGAGCGGCACAGTGCGGCAGTCTCACATACCTGCAGGGAGGCATCAAAATCTGTCTGTCATGTCATTTGTATTTTGCACTTTCCCTCCACACCCTAAAACGTACAATGGAGAATAATCCTGCCATAAGAAGTCCAGATAATACCACCATACAGTGTCAGATAATACTACAATACAATGACAGCAGATTTTACCCATATAATAGTACCGCATAGTGACCCCATACAGGAATACTGCCGCACAGTGGCCACATTATATAGTGCCTGGATAATGCTATATCTAGTACCAAGTAGTAAGTGTAGGGCGGACCATATGTGGTGATGGAGGCCTCAAGGCAATGGTTTCTTCTCCCTATTGGCGTCTGAGGAGATTCAATCTGTACCAGGTAACAGCAGCTACGGCTGCCGTCACGGTGGTCAAAAAAGTGAACTGATGGAGATCCCTTTAAAGGCAGACTTCCCTTTAATGACTTTTTCTACTCTCCTCAGGTCAGCGATGCCCTTATTTCTCTCGCTTTCACAGACCGTCCCTGAGATGACTTGCCAGGGAATCTTCTCCTGACTTCAAAGGCAGAATTAAAGGCTCATCCCTGCGTTCTCCTCGCTAAATCCATCCGACCGCTCTAAATCCCCCGTATCCTCGGCTCCAACAG
This sequence comes from Leptodactylus fallax, assembly GCA_947044405.1. Taxonomy (NCBI): domain Eukaryota; kingdom Metazoa; phylum Chordata; class Amphibia; order Anura; family Leptodactylidae; genus Leptodactylus; species Leptodactylus fallax. The sequence continues at coordinate 113,242 of CAMRHE010000956.1, forward strand.
AAAAATCAGAAAACTTTCACCACCAGTCTTAATGGAAAATCACAAGAACAAAGAATGGTCTTATAATTACCGCGGCGACGCCGATTCCCAATAGGGGTGTATTCACAACTTGCAATAATTCTTCCAAAATGGTGTTAAAAATCGCAACAAAAATCATGAGGTGTGAATGAGCCCTTATACAGATTATTAACCCCATCCTGCAGATACTTATATACTTAACAGGCCAACCGTAAGGACCATCGATGATGGAGCTGTAGGCCGGATTCGGGTTGTTGGGTCTCGTGTTTGGCGTGTGCTGATGTATTATCCTGACTGTTACTGGGCTGAATTCAGACAGGGACAGTTTAGTTGCTTCTTTTCTGTCATTTGGCACCATGCAGCCCTTTCACACCACCACGATCATCCAGTCGTACCCCAATAATTGACATTGCTGAATAATATTATAAAGCCCCCCCTTTCCTTATTCTTGAGTTGGTTCAGGCCAACACAAGCCCCTCCCCAGCTCTGCACATCTCTGCTGTTTGCCCCGCCTCCTCCCAATCTCAGGCTCCTCAGGGGCCGTCCTTCTCTGCTTACTTGCTAATACTATGGGGCTCAATCCAGTAATGAGGAGGGATCTAAGGGCAACTAGTGATGGGGCCCCTCAATCCAATGGCTTCCCTTCATGAACTGACTGTAAAGCTTATAATACTACAATGATCCCTATATATTATATAGGGTGAGGCAGTGGTACTCTAGTCACATCCAGAGCTGCACTCACAGGCAGCTTAGCCAAGACTGTTGTACAACACTACATCTCCCAGCAGGCACTACAGCTAGCATGACCCTGTGCATGTGCTGCTACAGACGACAACTAAAGTAAGTGAACCCACAGCAGGCATCAGGTAAACAGCGCACGGTCACGTGACCACCGCAGAAAGACGCAACGCCATAAAGTGCTCACCAGGTAAAAACTGGACGGTTAACTCTGAATTCACTTGGGAGGAGGAGGTAGAAATGTGGACTCTTCGAAATGGCTTATACTCCAGTCACATCCAAAGCTGCACACACAGTTTTACTGACAGATACCTCACCTAGACGGTGCGCAGAGCTCCTGCTTCATTGCATTATGAGAGATAGAGAGCGTCTCTCCACCAGGTATTAAAGTCTGGATAAAGATGAAGGGTTTTCACATTTAAAGAGACAGTAACATAAAAAATATATATATATCCTGGTCCAAATATTTACAAGACCAGCGCAACCAAGAAAACCATTGGATAAGGATTTTCTCCTCGCTCAGCCCGGGAAGTCAAGCGTTTTCCTGAAGCCTCTGCCTCCGTACCTTCCCCAGCTGGAGCCACTTGAACTTCGGCGTCGTCACCCCCTCCCCCCGCCCGGATCTATTGACTAGACTTGAGTGTTGCAGATGTCACGTTTCCGTCCCCGCAGCACATTTCTTTTTCGGATAATAAAACAGCAGCCTTCTGCGGGATTAATCATGCGCCACTTACACACAGCATTAAGACGTTCACGTTCCTCTGATTGCTTCATAGTCTCGCTGATTTTCTTAGAAAATTTAATTCAATCAAAAGTCACTTGAAAACTTTACTCCGAGAGCTCAGTTACTGATACAAAGCCGTATTGTCAACCTTTCCACAGATACCGAGTCCTCCATGTTGTATATGCCATTCCTGACCACTATAATACACAAATAATAGTGGTCAGGGGAGGGATTGCAGCTTAATTCTTAATACAGTCATTTATTGCTGTGCTGTCCCCTGCATACATATAAAGGAGAATATTCTGGCTCCTGACCGCCACCACTAGGGGGAGCTCAGAGGCTTTGGTGTACTGGTTATACAGTGAAATAAAAATGAATCTGCATGCAGTGAGCCCCTCTAGGGGCATGCAGTGAGGATTTGTATCATTTGGGCATGGTCACATCCCTTCAAGACATTGCCTAGTCCCCTTTGGGTACTAAATTTTCTGGCCACGCCAACTTTTCGGATGTGACCGACATCTTATTTTGGGAGCCTCCCAGAGAGTCCAGGAGAGTTGGCCAGTATGGGGTAACGTGAAGCGCCCTGGCCCCTCAACTACCACACATCTCATACTACAGGTCCCCATATGGGGCAGGAGGACCTATGGAGCCCTAGAAGTGTCAGGGTCCCAATGGTCACCACCCTATTCCAGATTCAGGACACCACACCTTCTCCCTCACTGTTACATGGGGCCTTCGACCACTCTTTGCTCCTTGCCGATTGATAAAAACACACACAAAAACTAGTTCTCCAACCAGGTGTAGCCCGTGACCAACTATTATGTATTCCATCGGACCTGTTCACACTAGATTTCCTTGGAATCACTCAGGCTGGGCGGGCAGCACGTGTCAGACATGACAGCCGTAATAGAGGAGCAGCTGCACAAGTCAAGGGCTAAAAATCTGCAAAATGTGGCACCGCCTCAGCTCATCGCCAGAGACATGAAAAACCTGAAGAACATTCATCTTGTCAAAGCACAACAGCGAGGTCAGGGAGGTGACGGCAACGGCAGGCCAAAATATGGCTGCTAGGCCTCAAGTGAAGCCTGAACTAGATTAGGTGCATTATAAGTATCAGAGAAAAGAACAGATACTAAGTTATAAATACATCAAAAAGAGCTTCAAAGTAAGTGCGGGGCCACGAGTACTGAACTCCTGGGGACGGGAGAAGCGAAGAGTTGATTTGCCCGTTTTGTCATGGGGTGACCAGGGCTAGTGTAAGCGTTGCACGTGCGTGTCGGTGGCACAATGAGGCGTATGCCCAGCGCCATCCGGGAGACCCACCAGCACCTTCCTCGCAGGTTAGGAGGCACAGATACCAGACACACCTGCATACCCTCCCAGGTTCTGGAAAATGGCCTTCCTGGACTAGCCGAGCTGTGTAAGTTGCCCTCTGAGCAGCCTGGCCCTCGGCTCTTAACTACTGCCCCTTCCCAGTGCTAGAACGGGCCCTTAAATGCTCCTTATGGCCATGGGACAACCTCTGAGTACATTGGACTATAACATGGCACCCCAACCCCTCCTTCCCGGCCCGAACACTCACTGTAGGGGTACCGGTGCACTCCTGTAGGGGGCGCAGTTCTGACTTACCATTGGTGTTGGTGTTGACATAGTAGCGGCGGCCCTGCGGGGACATGTAGCACTGCCAGCCCTGGGGCAGCGGGCCTTGGCTTGAATCTTCTATTCTCTGTGGGTTCATCATACCCGGTTTCTGTGGGCAAAAATAAAAAAGGTGAAATTCACTAAACTGATATAAAATGACAAAAACATAAAATGGTCTCCATGCTGGCGAGTAATGGCCGGGGAGCGGGCGCGGGGATTATTTTATGGCCTTCCTCTAAGTCACATCGGATCATATATCATACAGCACATTGCCTACGACACGCGCTCGGCTGCAGAATTTTCCATCACATTGTTCCGTCAGATAAGATTATCTTTTTATTGCTTCTGTGGTTTTTCTGTGCAGTAAATAAACATTTCCTGTGGTCACGTGACGCAGCCTGGCAACCAGAGACGGCGAACGCTGCAAGTGGATCATTTGTGAGGGATATCCTACTGCAGGGGAACTACAAATCCCAGCCTGTGACAGACGGGACATGCTGAGTGTTGTAGCTGCCGACAGCTGATGACATCACAGGTCTGTGCACAGGGGGCCCACCTATGTCATTTACAGTACTGGAATATTATGTGGTTAAGGGGCCCCTGGGGTCCCAGGACCCAATTATGACTCCTCCTATAGATCTGCCCCTGTCTATATTGATTGGTTAGAAACTTGATCCTCGGGGGTGTGGCTAGATAAGCATGGGTGGGGCCTGCTTAAGTTATAAACAAATAATTTCTATCCATCAGGTAATGTATTATTGATTGTAATCAGTGTATTTAGGGTTAATTACAACACGGCCATTCACAGGACATGAGGGCCCTCAGGAATAGAAGGGCCACCCCTTTGTATAACCCTCGTGCCAGTTCCCCGCCCATTTTGCTAACACCACATTGATGTTCCCTGAGCTGGAGCGGAGCCATGAACACAGGAGCTTAGGCCTCGCCGCCAGGGGTGGCCGGCCCTCTGCTGATCAGCCGCCTAGTGCAAAAAACTGATTTAAAGGAACTGTTCACTAACAGAAGGATCTGGGGCTGGGAAAAGTTCCAGATAGACAAAGCGAATGATGCTTACAGGAAAAAAAAAATCCTCCTGTAGTGCGCCAGGGTCAGCGCTATGTGAGGTCTGCGGTGTCTATTT
>CAMRHE010000956.1:122500-220000 GCA_947044405.1 Leptodactylus fallax
AGATGTCACCTACGTGAGTGTTACAAGGAAGTGTCACGTTTTGTGCTAAAATTGTCGCCATTCGCTAGTATTAACTATTTATAGGTCAGACTGGTTCAGAGCAGCTAAGAACACGCTGACTAGCCGACTATCACATCTGCACACAACGGCCTGACCCAAGATGGTCACAGAGTCAGACTAGGAAAACCTCCTGCAAGTGGAAACATCAAAAACAGGAGTGGCCCTTTAAATGTTAGTAAAGGGTTAAAGTACATTGGGGGGGGGGGGAGGGCTCCGATCTGCTGCTGAAATCTTTTTTGGCAGAAAAAAAAAAAAAAAAAAAAAGCAGAAGGAAACGGCAAAAGATAAATCATAAAGAAAGTAAGAAAATGTCACATTACTGTAATGGACACAAGAAAATGCGGAAAGTTCCTCGCGGCTGGCGAATAAGCGGACGTGACCATCAAAAGTGAGAAACATCAAATGTACGAGAACCCATCACGCCAAAAAGGTACAAGGACTATGGAAAAGTCCTGACAGAATCTTCCAGAAGCTCTGAGGAGGCGCCGCACGTGAGCCATGGAGGACGACTATATACGGCGCAGATTTCAGCAGCTGTATACACCCACTGTGTGGATTATAATCGCCATAGGAACAATAAATATTCATTTACATAGGTCCCCCCACTACCCAAAAAGTATAGGACCTATAACCCCATTCCTGGCTTGTGAATAAAATTCCAATCCTGCAGTAAAGACTGACACTGAATAAGCAAGTAGTAAAGAGAAGAAATTCTATATGACACTTCAGATCTATGCATCACTTAAGAGCTACAGGAAGCTGAAAAATAAAGAAATCATTTGCATAGCTCCACCCACTACCCTAAAAGCGGAATTTTTACCATTGATATAAACTCTTGTGTCCCTTTGCACTTCAGGATCCCTTAATCCAATTTCTGGGCTGTGAATACAATACTAGGAGAAGTTCAGACTGACACAGAGAGTAGAGGGGTGTAATTCTACATAATGCAGATGTATAGGTTATTCAGGATCAGCGGAAAGCTGGGTGATCTGTGGTTTAGCCTTTTCACCACCGTGTGCGGAGGATATTAAAGGGGCGATGCAAGGTCTGATGTTTCTGGTTACTGACTACTCACTAAATCTAAGAGTATTCTGTTTCTATGCAGATACATTGTCGGTCTCCATGACGACGCCATCCTCTCCTCGTACTCACCACGCGCGTTTCTCGGTCAGGCTGGAATCTTTTGATATCGCTCATTAACAGATCTGCTGTGATTCAGTGACAGCGAGAGGCGGATTCGCTCACAAACCCGACTGCCAAGCAAAAAAAAAAAAACACAACAAGAGAAAGTGACGTGCGAGACGGCGAGCGCCCGGGGGAAGCCTTTTATTCACTGCGCCTTTTAAGTCTGGATCAAAGACTTTCCCAGTTGTAAAGTCCGATGGTCGAGGGAATCTCTATGGAAATAGGTTGGAGACGGCAAACCAGAAAATGCAGAATCAAAAAAGGCAAAAATAATCTATTAATAAATAATATATCATCTCAGTGCCAGTAAGCTGCAAGTAAAGGCTTCTAATATAGTAATCGCTCGGCACCCCAAAGTCAGGAATCCTGCTAGACTAGGACTGGATTAGGCCGCGTTCACACTACCAGGATAGTATAGAGGAATTTTTTGACAGATCAAAAACAAGCCATTGGGTCGATGGAAGAGAAAGGAAGTCACACCGGTGCCGACTAGGCCGAGCGCGTCAATATAGTCTTATTAAATTTGTGGCCCCCACCACCATCCCCTACCGTACAGCAAACGCGACCAATCCACTGCCACAGCAATGCAACTTTTTGCAAATCTTACGCCACGTGATATTATGGGGCGTCTTGGCGACGGCTCCCCATGACAACACCTGGCAAGAGATTATTTGTGGAATTTGACGTAAAATTTCAAAAAGATTTCAAACCATCCTTTGCCAGAAGCCGCAGCCAAGACGTCCACCAAAGATCTGTGACGTAAGATTTCAAAAAGATTTCTGAGATCGTTGGTGGACGTCATGGCTACGGCTCCCTAGGACAGCACCAGGTGACTGCCGACACGTGTCGGGGACTGCCAGGGAAAGCCGTAGCCAAGACGCCCAAAGAGCTCTGAAATCTTTTTGAAATGCAAATTCAAAAACAATTAAAATTGAAAAATCCTCACACAATGAAAAACGGAAAATTTGAGCTGGGAAATACACTGGCGCCAAAATTAAATTACGTATGCTGTACATTTCTCAGCGTTCACCACCATGGTAACCGGCGTTTTGTCTCTATGGTTACCACTGTTACTAAGGAAGCTCAAGATACATTGTCACGTTGTATCAGGGGAAGGTTCCAAGGCCTTGGCAGCAAATATCAGACAAGTGAACATACGAGACTTGCGCTATCTAGAGAGTACTGAGGGCTCTGACGTTGCCCCGTGAAACCTCTACGTCCAGGGTTGGGGGGAGACGGTTACTCTGGAAACCATTTTGAACTTGGCTTTTTACACGAAGCAATAATTGCCGGTCGTTTGTAAGAACAATCGTTTCCGATCATTACCGCAAACCCAACGACAAAAAATAATCCACCTTTTTGTCATTTATCACAAATTTTAGGAGGACTTAAAAATAATCAGTTGTCGACAAGACATCCCCATGGTCAGTGTCAGACTGAGGTCCCTTGGGTGCAGCAGATACAACGATTTCAGGGGTCCGCTCTCCAACAACCCCAGGTACAGGACCAGAATAGCCATCAAACATGGAGGTGGACTATCAGTAGGTCAGGACATGGGCTCATCGGAGGATCCTCTAGTGCTCGGGAGGGCCAGTCCGACACTGCCCTTAGTGATCCATTGCATGAACGGTTGTTTGTACAAAACCCCCAACCCGATAATTTCAGCTTGTTAAATCCAAATCAACGAGTGTCGGTCGACTTGCTATATTGTCAGTCGGCACTTGGTATGGGCAGTTCATCTACTAGTGTAAAAAGACCCTCGGCCTCGACATCCTATGTACAATGGTGAGGAGGACATCACCCAACATTTCTGTGTCTGTACAACTTGGCTCACGTGCGGCTCCCACAATCAGGTCTCAAGGTTCCTACAATAAACCATCTCATTCCGACACGAGCAGAAAGAAACAAACAAGACACAAACATCTCAATCCTTACGACCTCTGCCAGACACTGCAGACAAGTTGCCAAACCCTTAGATTAGACCCATGTGTCTGGGAGGGAAGAGGTGGATGAAAGGGCGATTAGGAGGGTTGGAAACGTCTAATGAGGTCTCCTGGGCTACTAGAAAGAGAGCAGACAATGGTGAGCTGGAGAGAGTCCAGACCTCCTGACTATCACTGATGGGATGTTGGCATGGATGTGGTGCCGTGGCCTCGGAGTAATATCGTTTACAGTTTATGGTCTTGGCTGTTCCTTAAAGTAGAAGTTGAATCTCACACCACAGGAGGTCCTGACATGGGCCAGATGTGTGTACACTGCAATATCCTACACTGGCTGTAAACATGAAGACGGTTCATTAGAAGGAAAATCTGGTCTTGACCACATCGGTGGTGGTGGTGGTGGGGGGATTATGAGCTAGACGGTTCACTAATTCTCAGGATGAGGTGGCCATAGTTTGTAACAAATCTGAACCACAATGTCACCTTTGAGAAAAGAGATTTGCGTAATCAATGGAGATGTGATGGTGCCAAATAGATGGCGGAGCACCGATGGCGCCATATAGATGGCGGAGCACCGATGGCGCCACATAGATGGCTGAGCACCGATGGCGCCATATAGATGGCTGAACACCGATGGTGCCATATACTGTAGATGGCGGAGCACCGATGGCGCCACATAGATGGCGGAGCACCGATGGCGCCACATAGATGGCTGAGCACCGATGGCGCCATATAGATGGCTGAACACCGATGGTGCCATATACTGTAGATGGCGGAGCACCGATGGCGCCACATAGATGGCGGAGCACCGATGGCGCCACATAGATGGCTGAGCACCGATGGCGCCATATAGATGGCTGAACACCGATGGTGCCATATACTGTAGATGGCGGAGCACCGATGGCGCCACATAGATGGCGGAGCACCGATGGCGCCACATAGATGGCGGAGCACTGATGGCGCCACATAGATGGCGGAGCACCGATGGCGCCATATAGATGGCTGAACACCGATGGTGCCATATACTGTAGATGGCGGAGCACCGATGGCGCCACATAGATGGCGGAGCACCGATGGCGCCACATAGATGGCGGAGCACCGATGGCGCCACATAGATGGCGGAGCACCGATGGCGCCACATAGATGGCGGAGCACCGATGGCGCCACATAGATGGCTGAGCACCGATGGTGCCATATAGATGGCGGAGCACCGATTGCGCCATATAGATGGCTGAACACCGATGGTGCCATATACTGTAGATGGCGGAGCAGTGATGGTGCCATATAGATGGCGGAGCACCGATGGTGCCATATACTGTAGATGGCGGAGCACCGATGGTGCCATATAGATGGCGGAGCACCGATGGCGCCACATAGATGGCGGAGCACCGATGGCGCCACATAGATGGCGGAGCACCGATGGCGCCACATAGATGGCGGAGCACCGATGGCGCCACATAGATGGTGGAGCACCGATGGCGCCATATAGATGGCGGAGCACCGATGGCGCCACATAGATGGCGGAGCACCGATGGCGCCATATAGATGGCGGAGCACCGATGGCGCCATATAGATGGCTGAACACCGATGGTGCCATATACTGTAGATGGCGGAGCACCGATGGCGCCACATAGATGACGGAGCACCGATGGCGCCACATAGATGGCTGAGCACCGATGGCGCCACATAGATGGCTGAGCACCGATGGCGCCACATAGATGGCGGAGCACCGATGGCGCCATATAGATGGCTGAACACCGATGGTGCCATATACTGTAGATGGCGGAGCACCGATGGCGCCACATAGATGGCGGAGCACCGATGGCGCCACATAGATGGCGGAGCACCGATGGCGCCACATAGATGGCGGAGCACCGATGGCGCCACATAGATGGCTGAGCACCGATGGTGCCATATAGATGGCGGAACACCGATGGTGCCATATACTGTAGATGGCGGAGCACTGATGGTGCCATATAGATGGCGGAGCACTGATGGTGCCATATACTGTAGATGGCGGAGCACCGATGGTGCCATATAGATGGCGGAGCACATGAACAGTGAGACATCCATGGCAGCACATAGTCAATGGGAGACTGATGGCGGCACACAGACAGTGGGACATGGATGGTGTTAGTATGTCTGGTTGGTAGGGTTGATGTTGTTGGGATGCTACAAAGAAAACTTGTATCACAGCTGAAGCCCCAACCATAATCGAATCATTTAGGGTACACTAAGAACCCCTTCGTTCCGGCTCTCTTTGGGAAGGGTCCTAGCTCACACACCTTCCATCAACTTAGATATGGTTCCATGATGTCAAAACAGAAAAGTGGAAATTCCACAAAAAACACATGTCCTTCTGATCCCAAAACCCCCGGACTATGTTACTAGGAACCATTTAAGGAATGGGCTAAGTGCAAACTGGGTTAGGCAGGTAGCACGCAGAGGTTTAGGCCCCCATACACACCTTTCTACAGCCCATGTACAAAAATCTCCCATCTTACATTCCAGCTAAGCTGCAGGAATGGAACGGTTAAACGACTGCGGCTGCTTTGTTTGCGGCAGGATCGGAGCATCGAGCATCCATTTGTCAGCACCTCATTAGGAACGCTAATGTTCCCGTAGTCGCTGACCTTTCAGAGGTCTCCTTTTACAATAAGAGTCAGACTCTTATTCTAAAGCCGCAGGAGCATCTCCCAACTTACTACACACAAATATTACAGCACCCCCACATGGACGTTTACCAAAAGTCATTACACACGTGGACATAATTGTTGGTCCCCCCTCGTTTAATGAAATTAAACCCCACAATGGTCACAGAAATAACTGGAATCTGACAAAAGTAATAATATATAAAACTCCATGTTGACAAGCCACAAAGCTTCTGGGAGAAAGTCCTATGGACAGATGAGACAAAAATGGAAATTTTTGCCAGGCACATCAGCTCTATGTTCACAGACGGAAAAATGAAGCCTATCTTGAAAAGAACACTGTCCCTACTGTGACACATGGAGGAGGCTCTGTTATGTTCTGGGGCTGCTTTGCTGCATCTGGCACAGGGGGTCTTGAATCTGTGCAGGGTACAATGAAATCTCAAGACTATCAAGGGATTCTAGAGAGAAATGTGCTGCCCAGTGTCAGAAAGCTTGGTCTCAGTCGCAGGTCATGGGTCTTGTAACAGGATAATGACCCAAAACACAGCTAAAAACCCCCAAGAATGGCTAAGAGGGAAACATTGGACTATTCTGAAGTGGCCTTCTATGAGCCCTGACCTAAATCCTATTGGAAGGAGCTGAAACATGCCGTCTGGAAAAGGCACCCTTCACACCCGAGACAACTGGAGCAGTTTGCTCATGAGGAGCGGCCAAAATACCTGCTGAGAGGTGCAGAAGTCTCAGTGACAGTTACAGGAATCGTCTGATTGCAGGGATTGCCTCAAAAGGTTGTGCAACTAAATATTAAGGGAACCCTCATTTCTGTCCAGGCCTGTCTCATGGTGAAGCCTGGTTGGAAAGCAATGTCTGACTTTCATTTGGTCATTGTCATAGAATTTTTATATATTATTACTTTTGTCAGATTCCAGTTATTTCTGTGACCATTGTGGGGTTTTATTTCATTAAACGAGGGGGACCAACAATTTTCTCCACGTGTGTACGTCATATGGAAAACCCTTGGTCACAAAAACAGTCAAAAAATTACTTTACCATGGAGGGGGTCAAAGATCAGGCCAAGTGCAGAGTTTTTGGAAAATTACCTCCCCCTTTTAGAGAAGAGAGAACATTATAAATCCCCATATTATTGTTATTATTGTTATTAGACTGCGAATACGAGAAAACAGAAGAGCGAGAAATAGAACGGAAAAAATGAAAGATGCAAACCCAGAGCCAAGAGGGAGAGGGGACTGAATGTCAGACACGGACCTGCAACCTCTGACAGGGACAACTCTACAGGTGGTCAGCACGCCGCACCAGGGAGAAAGAAAGCTAAAAGAAGTCAACGGGGCATAACAGGAGCGAAACGTCCTCCTCAACGGACAGCAAAAACCCTTTGTGTTCCTCCTCATGGATGGACACAAAATTATTAAATAAAAAGTGACCAATATCCCAGGAATGGAGCCCAAAGGCAAGTCACACCGTTGTCAAATTCAGCAGGACGATTGGTTGGTGTGTACCCTGCCAGGAATGTGGCTATAAGGGATACAGAGACCCTATAGAATGGCAGAAGACACCAGTTATATAGATAGTATAAGGTAAGAGGGGGCGCCATTATATAGGTCTTGTACATAGGAGCAGTATTATAGTAGTTATATTCTTGTACATAGGAGCAGTATTATAGTAGTTATATTCTTGTACATAGGAGGTAGTATTATAGTAGTTATATTCTTGTACATAGGGGGCAGTATTATAGTAGTTATATTCTTGTACATAGGAGTAGTATTATAGTAGTTATATTCTTGTACATAGGAGCAGTATTATAGTAGTTATATTCTTGTACATAGGAGCAGTATTATAGTAGTTATATTCTTGTACATAGGAGCGGTATTATAGTAGTTATATTCTTGTACATAGGAGCAGTATTATAGTAGTTATATTCTTGTACATAGGGGTAGTATTATAGTAGTTATATTCTTGTACATAGGAGCAGTATTATAGTAGTTATATTCTTGTACATAGGAGCAGTATTATAATAGTTATATTCTTGTACATAGGAGCAGTATTATAGTAGTTATATTCTTGTACATAGGAGGTAGTATTATAGTAGTTATATTCTTGTACATAGGGGTAGTATTATAGTAGTTATATTCTTGTACATAGGAGGTAGTATTATAGTAGTTATATTCTTGTACATAGGGGGCAGTATTATAGTAGTTATATTCTTGTACATAGGGGCAGTATTATAGTAGTTATATTCTTGTACATAGGAGGCAGTATTATAGTAGTTATATTCTTGTACATAGGGGCAGTATTATAGTAGTTATATTCTTGTACATAGGAGCAGTATTACAGTAGTTATATTGTTGTACATAGGAGGTAGTATTATAGTAGTTATATTCTTGTACATAGGAGCAGTATTATAGTAGTTATATTCTTGTACATAGGAGCAGTATTATAGTAGTTATATTCTTGTACATAGGAGTAGTATTATAGTAGTTATATTCTTGTACATAGGAGCAGTATTATAGTAGTTATATTCTTGTACATAGGAGTAGTATTATAGTAGTTATATTCTTGTACATAGGAGGTAGTATTATAGTAGTTATATTCTTGTACATAGGAGCAGTATTATAGTAGTTATATTCTTGTACATAGGAGCAGTATTATAGTAGTTATATTCTTGTACATAGGAGCAGTATTATAGTAGTTATATTCTTGTACATAGGAGGCAGTATTATAGTAGTTATATTCTTGTACATAGGAGCAGTATTATAGTAGTTATATTCTTGTACATAGGAGTAGTATTATAGTAGTTATATTCTTGTACATAGGAGCAGTATTATAGTAGTTATATTCTTGTACATAGGAGGTAGTATTATAGTAGTTATATTCTTGTACATAGGGGCAGTATTATAGTAGTTATATTCTTGTACATAGGACGTAGTATTATAGTAGTTATATTCTTGTACATAGGGGCAGTATTATAGTAGTTATATTCTTGTACATAGGAGCAGTATTATAGTAGTTATATTCTTGTACATAGGAGTAGTATTATAGTAGTTATATTCCTGTACATAGGAGCAGTATTATAGTAGTTATATTCTTGTACATAGGAGCAGTATTATAGTAGTTATATTCTTGTACATAGGAGTAGTATTATAGTAGTTATATTCCTGTACATAGGAGGCAGTATTATAGTAGTTATATTCTTGTACATAGGGGCAGTATTATAGTAGTTATATTCTTGTACATAGGAGCAGTATTATAGTAGTTATATTCTTGTACATAGGAGTAGTATTATAGTAGTTATATTCTTGTACATAGGAGCAGTATTATAGTAGTTATATTCTTGTACATAGGGGCAGTATTATAGTAGTTATATTCTTGTACATAGGAGCAGTATTATAGTAGTTATATTCTTGTACATAGGGGCAGTATTATAGTAGTTATATTCTTGTACATAGGAGCAGTATTATAGTAGTTATATTCTTGTACATAGGAGGTAGTATTATAGTAGTTATATTCTTGTACATAGGGGCAGTATTATAGTAGTTATATTCTTGTACATAGGAGTAGTATTATAGTAGTTATATTCTTGTACATAGGAGCAGTATTATAGTAGTTATATTCTTGTACATAGGAGGTAGTATTATAGTAGTTATATTCTTGTACATAGGGGCAGTATTATAGTAGTTATATTCTTGTACATAGGAGGTAGTATTATAGTAGTTATATTCTTGTACATAGGAGTAGTATTATAGTAGTTATATTCTTGTACATAGGAGCAGTATTATAGTAGTTATATTCTTGTACATAGGAGCAGTATTATAGTAGTTATATTCTTGTACATAGGAGCAGTATTATAGTAGTTATATTCTTGTACATAGGGGGCACTATTATAGTAGTTATATTCTTGTACATAGGGGACAGTAGTAAAGTGGTTATATTTTTGTGCATAGACATTTTTTAGACCACTGTATAAATTATAATATCTATAACCAAGTTTTGTTTCCTTTTTAAGTATGAGCTAGAAAATTACATAAGATTCCCATGAAGCAGGGAAGTCGAACTGATGGATTTTATAGCAAGAAAATAAGGAGTCTTCATAAATATGGAGCAGGAAGTCCGCCCGATGGACAGACCTGTAATGCAGCTTAGAGGGAGATTGTGTCTCTGGCTACATAAATTCTGCAGGATTAAGGGGAAAAGTGAAAAGAATATTGGTAATACCTATCCATCACTGTAATGTCCACAGGAAAGGCACGAATAAAAATCAGGACATTGAAGAAAGCTTGCAGCTTTATGCTGTATGCACAATGCTTATCTTATACCAACTAAACATATATAATTATATACAGGAGATCCCCAGGTTATACCTGCATGGTCCATATCACTTATACTGTACAAGAAGATGTATAACTTATACCTGTACAGTGGCGTAAATACCGGATTAGCAGCGACAGCGGCTGCCACAGGGCCCAAGTCCTTAGGGGGCCCGGCAGGTCCCTCCCTGGTGTTTTTTTTTTTTTTTTTTTTAAATAGGCTGTTACCTACTAGAGTAACCCCAGCAGGTAACGGGCCCTATATACTTACCTATCCCCGCTCCTACTCATGGCCGCCTCCGCTTCCCCTTTTGTGTCCAAATCATGTCGCTAAAAAGACCCCAGAGTATAATGATCAGAGGCCCAAGGGAGGTGAGGGAACATAAGACACCTCTCCTGCACTCTCAAGGCCTGTTTGGTGACGTCTCAGATGTCACATGGGTCAGGCCAGCGTCATTAAGCGTTGTGATTCTGGCCTGGCCCGTGTGACGAGCCGAAAGCAGCAAGGAGTGAGTCGGAGCCCGGGAGAGGTAAGTAACATTGCTGTGTATGTTTGTCACCTCCCTGAATCTCCAATCATTATACTTTCGGGGTCTGAAAAGACTGCACTGCAGCTGTACATATATAACCATATACAGGAGATACCCAGGTTATACCGGCTGTACATATATAACTATATACAGGAGATCCCCAGGTTATACCAGCTGTACATATATATTTATATACAGGAGATACCCAGGTTATACCAGCTGTACATATATATTTATATACAGGAGATACCCAGGTTATACCGGCTGTACATATATAATTATATACCGAAGATACCCAGGTTATAGCAGCTGTACATATATAACTATATACAGGAGATCCCCAGGTTATACCAGCTCTACATATATAACCATATACAGGAGATCCCCAGGTTATACCGGCTGTACATATATAACCATATACAGGGGATACCCAGGTTATACCGGCTGTACATATATAATTATATACAGGAAATACCCAGGTTATACCGGCTGTACATATATAACTATATACAGGCGATCCCCGGGTTATACCGGCTGTACATATATAATTATATACAGGAAATACCCAGGTTATACAGACTGTACATATATAATTATATACAGGAGATACCCAGGTTATATCAACTGTACATATATAATTATATACAGGAGATACCCAGGTTATACCAGCTGTACATATATAATTATATACAGGAGATACCCAGGTTATACCAGCTGTACATATATAATTATATACAGGAGATACCCAGGTTATACCAGTATGGCCCATATTACTATATAATGACCTATCAGCTCTATGCCCAGGTTATACCAGTATGGTCCATATCACTATATAAATGACATAGCTCTATGCCCAGGTTATACCAGCTGTACATATATAATTATATACAGGAAATACCTAGGTTATTCCGGCTGTACATATATAATTATATACAGGAGATCCCCAGGTTATACCGGCTGTACATATATAATTATATACAGGAGATACCCAGGTTATACCGGCTGTACATATATAATTATATACAGGAGATCCCCAGGTTATACCGGCTGTACACATATCATTATATACAGGAGATACCCAGGTTATACCGGCTGTACATATATAATTATATACAGGAGATGCCCAGGTTATACCAGTATGGCCCATATTACTATATAATGACCTATCCGCTCTATGCCCAGGTTATACCAGTATGGTCCATATCACTATATAATGACCTATCAGCTCTATGCCCAGGTTATACCAGCTGTACATATATAATTATATACAGGAGATACCCAGGTTATATTGGCTGTACATATATAACTATATACAGGAGATCCCCAGGTTATACCGGCTGTACATATATAATTATATACAGGCGATCCCCAGGTTATACCGGCTGTACATATATAATTATATACAGGAGATCCCCAGGTTATACAGACTGTACATATATAATTATATACAGGAGATACCCAGGTTATATCAACTGTACATATATAATTATATACAGGAGATACCCAGGTTATACCAGCTGTACATATATAATTATATACAGGAGATACCCAGGTTATACCAGCTGTACATATATAATTATATACAGGAGATACCCAGGTTATACCAGTATGGCCCATATTACTATATAATGACCTATCAGCTCTATGCCCAGGTTATACCAGTATGGTCCATATCACTATATAAATGACACAGCTCTATGCCCAGGTTATACCAGCTGTACATATATAATTATATACAGGATATACCCAGGTTATACCGGCTGTACATATATAATTATATACAGGAGATCCCCAGGTTATACCGGCTGTACACATATCATTATATACAGGAGATACCCAGGTTATACCGGCTGTACATATATAATTATATACAGGAGATGCCCAGGTTATACCAGTATGGCCCATATTACTATATAATGACCTATCCGCTCTATGCCCAGGTTATACCAGTATGGTCCATATCACTATATAATGACCTATCAACTCTATGCCCAGGTTATACCAGTATGGTCCATATCACTATATAATGACCTATCCGCTCTATGCCCAGGTTATACCAGTATGGTCCATATTACTATATAATGACCTATCCGCTCTATGCCCAGGTTATACCAGTATGGTCCATATCACTATATAAATGACATAGCTCTATGCCCAGGTTATACCAGTATGGCCCATATTACTATATAATGACCTATCAGCTCTATGCCCAGGTTATACCAGTATGGCCCATATCACTATATAAATGACATAGCTCTATGCCCAGGTTATACCAGTATGGCCCATATCACTATATAATGACCTATCAGCTCTATGCCCAGGTTATACCAGTATGGTCCATATCACTACTATAATGACCTATCCGCTCTATGCCCAGGTTATACCAGTATGGTCCATATATACTATATAATGACCTATCCGCTCTATGCCCAGGTTATACCAGTATGGTCCATATCACTATATAATGACCTATCAGCTCTATGCCCAGGTTATACCAGTATGGTCCATATCACTATATAATGACCTATCAGCGCGATGCCCAGGTTATACCAGTATGGTCCAATATCACTATATAAAGGACATAGCTCTATGCCCAGGTTATACCAGTATGGCCCATATCACTATATAATGACCTATCAGCTCTATGCCCAGGTTATACCAGTATGGCCCATATTACTATATAATGACCTATCCGCTCTATGCCCAGGTTATACCAGTATGGTCCATATCACTATATAAATGACATAGCTCTATGCCCAGGTTATACCAGCTGTACATATATAATTATATACAGGATATACCTAGGTTATACCGGCTGTACATATATAATTATATACAGGAGATACCCAGGTTATACCAGCTGTACATATATAATTATATACAGGAGATACCCAGGTTATACCAGCTGTACATGTATAATTATATACAGGAGATACCCAGGTTATACCAGCTGTACATATATAACCATATACAGGAGATCCCCAGGTTATACCGGCTGTACATATATAACCATATACAGGAGATCCCCAGGTTATACCGGCTGTACATATATAACTATATACAGGGGATACCCAGGTTATACCGGCTGTACATATATAACCATATACAGAAGATACCCAGGTTATACCGGCTGTACATATATAACCATATACAGAAGATACCCAGGTTATACCGTATGTACATATATAACCATATACAGGAGATACCCAGGTTATACCGGCTGTACATATATAACCATATACAGGAGATACCCAGGTTATACCGGCTGTACATATATAACCATATACAGGAGATACCCAGGTTATACCGGCTGTACATATATAACCATATACAGAAGATACCCAGGTTATACCGTCTGTACATATATAACCATATACAGGAGATACCCAGGTTATACCAGCTGTACATATATAATTACCTACACAGGATATACCCAGGTTATACCAGCTGTACATATATAATTATATACAGGGGATACCCAGGTTATACCGGCTGTACATATAGAATTATATACAGGCGATCCCCAGGTTATACCGGCTGTACATATATAATTATATACAGGCGATCCCCAGGTTATACCGGCTGTACATATATAATTATATACAGGAGATCCCCAGGTTATTCCAGCTGTACATATATAATTATATACAGGAGATACCCAGGTTATATTGGCTGTACATATATAACTATATACAGGAGATCCCCAGGTTATACCGGCTGTACATATATAATTAATTATATACAGGCGATCCCCAGGTTATACCGGCTGTACATATATAATTATATACAGGAGATCCCCAGGTTATACCAGACTGTACATATATAATTATATACAGGAGATACCCAGGTTATACCAGTATGGCCCATATTACTATATAATGACCTATCAGCTCTATGCCCAGGTTATACCAGTATGGTCCATATCACTATATAAATGACACAGCTCTATGCCCAGGTTATACCAGCTGTACATATATAATTATATACAGGATATACCCAGGTTATACCGGCTGTACATATATAATTATATACAGGAGATCCCCAGGTTATACCGGCTGTACACATATCATTATATACAGGAGATACCCAGGTTATACCGGCTGTACATATAGAATTATATACAGGAGATCCCCAGGTTATACTGGCTGTACATATATAATTATATACAGGAGATGCCCAGGTTATACCAGTATGGCCCATATTACTATATAATGACCTATCCGCTCTATGCCCAGGTTATACCAGTATGGTCCATATCACTATATAAATGACCTATCAGCTCTATGCCCAGGTTATACCAGTATGGTCCATATCACTATATAATGACCTATCAGCTCTATGCCCAGGTTATACCAGTATGGCCCATATTACTATATAATGACCTATCAGCTCTATGCCCAGGTTATACCAGTATGGTCCATATCACTATATAAATGACATAGCTCTATGCCCAGGTTATACCAGCTGTACTATATAATTATATACAGGCTATACCCAGGTTATACCGGCTGTACATATATAATTATATACAGGAGCATCCCCAGGTTATACCGGCTGTACACATATCATTATATACAGGAGATACCCAGGTTATACCGGCTGTACATATATAATTACCTATACAGGCGATGCCCAGGTTATACCAGTATGGCCCATATTACTATATAATGACCTATCCGCTCTATGCCCAGGTTATACCAGTATGGTCCATATCACTATATAATGACCTATCAACTCTATGCCCAGGTTATACCAGTATGGTCCATATCACTATATAATGACCTATCCGCTCTATGCCCAGGTTATACCAGTATGGTCCATATTACTATATAATGACCTATCCGCTCTATGCCCAGGTTATACCAGTATGGTCCATATCACTATATAAATGACATAGCTCTATGCCCAGGTTATACCAGTTTGGTCCATATCACTATATAATGACCTATCAGCTCTATGCCCAGGTTATACCAGTATGGTCCATATCACTATATAATGACCTATCAGCTCTATGCCCAGGTTATACCAGTATCGTCCATATCACTATATAAATGACATAGCTCTATGCCCAGGTTATACCAGTATGGCCCATATCACTATATAATGACCTATCAGCTCTATGCCCAGGTTATACCAGTATGGCCCATATTACTATATAATGACCTATCCGCTCTATGCCCAGGTTATACCAGTATGGTCCATATCACTATATAAATGACATAGCTCTATGCCCAGGTTATACCAGCTGTACATATATAATTATATACAGGATATACCTAGGTTATACCGGCTGTACATATATAATTATATACAGGAGATACCCAGGTTATACCAGCTGTACATATATAATTATATACAGGAGATACCCAGGTTATACCAGCTGTACATGTATAATTATATACAGGAGATACCCAGGTTATACCAGCTGTACATATATAACCATATACAGGAGATCCCCAGGTTATACCGGCTGTACATATATAACCATATACAGGAGATCCCCAGGTTATACCGGCTGTACATATATAACTATATACAGGGGATACCCAGGTTATACCGGCTGTACATATATAACCATATACAGAAGATACCCAGGTTATACCGGCTGTACATATATAACCATATACAGAAGATACCCAGGTTATACCGTATGTACATATATAACCATATACAGGAGATACCCAGGTTATACCGGCTGTACATATATAACCATATACAGGAGATAACCAGGTTATACCGGCTGTACATATATAACCATATACAGGAGATACCCAGGTTATACCGGCTGTACATATATAACCATATACAGAAGATACCCAGGTTATACCGTCTGTACATATATAACCATATACAGGAGATACCCAGGTTATACCAGCTGTACATATATAATTATACACAGGATATACCCAGGTTATACCAGCTGTACATATATAATTATATACAGGGGATACCCAGGTTATACCGGCTGTACATATATAATTATATACAGGCGATCCCCAGGTTATACCGGCTGTACATATATAATTATATACAGGAGATCCCCAGGTTATTCCAGCTGTACATATATAATTATATACAGGAGATACCCAGGTTATATTGGCTGTACATATATAACTATATACAGGAGATCCCCAGGTTATACCGGCTGTACATATATAATTATATACAGGCGATCCCCAGGTTATACCGGCTGTACATATATAATTATATACAGGAGATCCCCAGGTTATACAGACTGTACATATATAATTATATACAGGAGATACCCAGGTTATACCAGTATGGCCCATATTACTATATAATGACCTATCAGCTCTATGCCCAGGTTATACCAGTATGGTCCATATCACTATATAAATGACACAGCTCTATGCCCAGGTTATACCAGCTGTACATATATAATTATATACAGGATATACCCAGGTTATACCGGCTGTACATATATAATTATATACAGGAGATCCCCAGGTTATACCGGCTGTACACATATCATTATATACAGGAGATACCCAGGTTATACCAGCTGTACATATAGAATTATATACAGGAGATCCCCAGGTTATACTGGCTGTACATATATAATTATATACAGGAGATGCCCAGGTTATACCAGTATGGCCCATATTACTATATAATGACCTATCCGCTCTATGCCCAGGTTATACCAGTATGGTCCATATCACTATATAAATGACATAGCTCTATGCCCAGGTTATACCAGTATGGCCCATATTACTATATAATGACCTATCAGCTCTATGCCCAGGTTATACCAGTATGGTCCATATCACTATATAAATGACATAGCTCTATGCCCAGGTTATACCAGTATGGCCCATATCACTATATAATGACCTATCAGCTCTATGCCCAGGTTATACCAGTATGGTCCATATCACTATATAATGACCTATCAACTCTATGGCCAGGTTATACCAGTATGGTCCATATCACTATATAATGACCTATCCGCTCTATGCCCAGGTTATACCAGTATGGTCCATATCACTATATAAATGACATAGCTCTATGCCCAGGTTATACCAGTATGGCCCATATTACTATATAATGACCTATCAGCTCTATGCCCAGGTTATACCAGTATGGCCCATATCACTATATAAATGACATAGCTCTATGCCCAGGTTATACCAGTATGGCCCATATCACTATATAATGACCTATCAGCTCTATGCCCAGGTTATACCAGTATGGTCCATATCACTATATAATGACCTATCAGCTCTATGCCCAGGTTATACCAGAATGGTCCATATCACTATATAATGACCTATCAGCTCTATGCCCAGGTTATACCAGTATGGCCCATATTACTATATAATGACCTATCCGCTCTATGCCCAGGTTATACCAGTATGGTCCATATCACTATATAATGACCTATCAGCTCTATGCCCAGGTTATACCAGTATAGCCCATATTACTATATAATGACCTATCAGCTCTATGCCCAGGTTATACCAGTATGGCCCATATCACTATATAAATGACATAGCTCTATGCCCAGGTTATACCAGTATGGCCCATATCACTATATAATGACCTATCAGCTCTATGCCCAGGTTATACCAGTATGGTCCATATCACTATATAATGACCTATCAGCTCTATGCCCAGCTTATACCAGTATGGCCCATATCACTATATAATGACCTATCAGCTCTATGCCCAGGTTATACCAGTATGGTCCATATCACTATATAATGACCTATCAGCTCTATGCCCAGGTTATACCAGTATGGTCCATATCACTATATAATGACCTATCAGCTCTATGCCCAGGTTATACCAGTATGGCCCATATTACTATATAATGACCTATCAGCTCTATGCCCAGGTTATACCAGTATGGCCCATATTACTATATAATGACCTATCAGCTCTATGCTCAGGTTATACCAGTATGGTCCATATCACGATATAATGACCTATCAGCTCTATGCCCAGGTTATACCAGTATGGTCCATATCACTATATAATGACCTATCAGCTCTATGCCCAGGTTATACCAGTATGGCCCATATTACTATATAATGACCTATCCGCTCTATGCCCAGGTTATACCAGTATGGTCCATATCACTATATAATGACCTATCAGCTCTATGCCCAGGTTATACCAGTATGGCCCATATTACTATATAATGACCTATCAGCTCTATGCCCAGGTTATACCAGTATGGTCCATATCACTATCTAAATGACATAGCTCTATGCCCAGGTTATACCAGTATGGCCCATATTACTATATAATGACCTATCCGCTCTATGCCCAGGTTATACCAGTATGGTCCATATCACTATATAATGACCTATCAGCTCTATGCCCAGGTTATACCA
Source organism: Leptodactylus fallax (assembly GCA_947044405.1). Lineage (NCBI taxonomy): Eukaryota > Metazoa > Chordata > Amphibia > Anura > Leptodactylidae > Leptodactylus > Leptodactylus fallax. The sequence goes on from CAMRHE010000956.1 coordinate 141,552, forward strand.
GTATGGTCCATATCACTATATAAATGACATAGCTCTATGTCCAGGTTATACCAGTATGGCCCATATCACTATATAATGACCTATCAGCTCTATGCCCAGGTTATACCAGTATGGTCCATATCACTATATAAATGACATAGCTCTATGCCCAGGTTATACCAGTATGGCCCATATCACTATATAATGACCTATCAGCTCTATGCCCAGGTTATACCAGTATGGCCCATATTACTATATAATGACCTATCAGCTCTATGCCCAGGTTATACCAGTATGGTCCATATCACTATATAAATGACATAGCTCTATGCCTAGGTTATACCAGTATGGCCCATATCACTATATAATGACCTATCAGCTCTATGCCCAGGTTATACCAGTATGGCCCATATTACTATATAATGACCTATCAGCTCTATGCCCAGGTTATACCAGTATGGTCCATATTACTATAATGACCTATCAGCTCTATGCCCAGGTTATACCAGTATGGCCCATATTACTATATAATGACCTATCAGCTCTATGCCCAGGTTATACCAGTATGGTCCATATCACTATATAATGACCTATCAGCTCTATGCCCAGGTTATACCAGTATGGCCCATATTACTATATAATGACCTATCAGCTCTATGCCCAGGTTATACCAGTATGGTCCATATCACTATATAAATGACATAGCTCTATGCCCAGGTTATACCAGTATGGCCCATATTACTATATAATGACCTATCAGCTCTATGCCCAGGTTATACCAGTATGGTCCATATCACTATATAAATGACATAGCTCTATGCCCAGGTTATACCAGTATGGCCCATATTACTATATAATGACCTATCAGCTCTATGCCCAGGTTATACCAGTATGGTCCATATCACTATATAATGACCTATCAGCTCTATGCCCAGGTTATACCAGTATGGCCCATATTACTATATAATGACCTATCCGCTCTATGCCCAGGTTATACCAGTATGGTCCATATCACTATATAATGACCTATCAGCTCTATGCCCAGGTTATACCAGTATGGTCCATATCACTATATAATGACCTATCAGCTCTATGCCCAGGTTATACCAGTATGGCCCATATTACTATATAATGACCTATCAGCTCTATGCCCAGGTTATACCAGTATGGTCCATATCACTATATAAATGACATAGCTCTATGCCCAGGTTATACCAGTATGGCCCATATTACTATATAATGACCTATCAGCTCTATGCCCAGGTTATACCAGTATGGCCCATATCACTATATAAATGACATAGCTCTATGCCCAGGTTATACCAGTATGGCCCATATCACTATATAATGACCTATCAGCTCTATGCCCAGGTTATACCAGTATGGTCCATATCACTATATAATGACCTATCAGCTCTATGCCCAGGTTATACCAGTATGGCCCATATTACTATATAATGACCTATCAGCTCTATGCCCAGGTTATACCAGTATGGTCCATATCACTATATAATGACCTATCAGCTCTATGCCCAGGTTATACCAGTATAGCCCATATTACTATATAATGACCTATCAGCTCTATGCCCAGGTTATACCAGTATGGCCCATATCACTATATAAATGACCTATCAGCTCTATGCCCAGGTTATACCAGTATGGCCCATATCACTAATAATGACCTACACTCACCCAGGTATACCAGTATTCCAATCACTATATAATGACCTATCAGCTCTATGCCCAGCTTATACCAGTATGGCCCATATCACTATATAATGACCTATCAGCTCTATGCCCAGGTTATACCAGTATGGTCCATATCACTATATAATGACCTATCAGCTCTATGCCCAGCTTATACCAGTATGGTCCATATCACTATATAAATGACCTACCTCACCTCCCTCCAGGTTATACCAGTATGGCCCATATTACTATATAATGACCTATCAGCTCTATGCCCAGGTTATACCAGTATGGTCCATATCACTATATAATGACCTATCAGCTCTATGCCCAGGTTATACCAGTATGGTCCATATCACTATATAATGACCTATCAGCTCTATGCCCAGGTTATACCAGTATGGCCCATATCACTATATAATGACCTATCCGCTCTATGCCCAGGTTATACCAGTATGGTCCATATCACTATATAATGACCTATCAGCTCTATGCCCAGGTTATACCAGTATGGTCCATATCACTATATAATGACCTATCAGCTCTATGCCCAGGTCCCTATATAAATGACATAGCTCTATATCCCCATTATACCAGTATGGTCCATATCACTATATAATGACACTCCTATCCCCAGGTTATACCAGTATGCCCACTATGCCCCCCGGTTATACCAGTATGGTCCATATCACTATATAATGACCTATCCGCTCTATGCCCAGGTTATACCAGTATGGTCCATATCACTATATAATGACCTATCAGCTCTATGCCCAGGTTATACCAGTATGGTCCATACAATAAACCCCCAGCCCAGACATCATATCACTATATAATGACCTATCTGCTCTATGCCCAGGTTATACCAGTATGGTCCATATCACTATATAATGACCTATCCGCTCTATGCCCAGGTTATACCAGTATGGTCCATATCACTATATAATGACCTATCTGCTCTATGCCCAGGTTATACCAGTATGGCCCATATCACTATATAATGACCTATCAGCTCTATGCCCAGGTTATACCAGTATGGTCCATATCACTATATAAATGACCTATCAGCTCTATGCCCAGGTTATACCAGTATGGTCCATATCACTATATAATGACCTATCAGCTCTATGCCCAGGTTATAGCAGTGTTATTGGCTTCTGTAGCTTTGCCCCTTCTGACTTCCTGCAGAATTTCTTGCTTTGCTGAGCGACATTTTGCAGCCAAGCCAGTGAATCACTTTGCAGTTACACAAACAGTAGAATAAGATTTCTCGCTTTCGCTCGCAGACTTTGGCAGGGACTTTGTTGTGCTGATATATAATGAGTTACGTGGCAGCGTTGGACGAGGTTCTCGATGTCAGAGTTATTGTCACACATGCGGCAGGGAACAGAAAGACTAAGTGATGAGGATGGACGGCAGACAGTGAGCGAGGAGGCAGAGACGACATCACAGCTTAGATTCTTAGTCTGCCACAATAAGATTTTTAGGGAAGAAAGTGGCGGATTGTATTGGGGCATCAAGAACCAGTGAATAGAATACTTATATAGGTCCAATAAGTCTACAACCATGTCTAGAAGTCATCTTATGTTTTTTTTTATAGACTTAAAAGCTTGCCATATTATCATAGTGTGCTAGGAATAAGCAATGGCACAGTGTGCAATAAAACAGCTCCACCCGGTGGTCAAAATAGTATAAAAAAATTCCCAAGTGTAACTAATATTAGTTTTGTTAGTGTCAGGCGGCTGCAGAGAGAGCACTTCGGTAAACAGGTAAGAGCCAAACCCCTCTGTATAGGATCAGGCTGTGACTTACCGCAGGTTCCTCTGATGTTGCACCGCTCGGCACTCGCTCAGCTCTGCACCACTACTGAGCAGGGATTAGTATAAGGATGTCGTCTACAGGCAGGAAATGATTACAGAAGCAAAGTGCGAAGACTCGAGGGCGATGGATGGAGCAATCTGGGTGACTCTTTCCTGCCCATCGTCCACCATTCAAAACTTTCATTCAGACTTTTGTCACTTAGAGGAAGACGAAAAGGGCAGCATGCCCCCCTTCTGCACAGCCGGTTAGATCATATGGAGGACACAATGGGGGGGGTTACAGCAGATACTTGTGGTCAAGTTTAGGGGGAAGAGAAAGGAAGGATTGTAGTACATGACCTTGGACGTGAGCCCACTCCCTAGACCTCTACAAAGACCCCTATGAGGGGGAATGTGAAGCGGCTCTGTTGTCTGAGCGGTCACCTCTTCCCCATGTCCTCAGGGCAGATGTTCAATTATCTGCTGCCCAAAATACTGGAAAGATAGCTGCAGAATATATTCAGTATGAACTCAGTGTATATGAATGTGTATATGTACCTACCATCCCATATCCAGTGACCTATGTCCTATCAATAGCCACTCTATGGCCAGTTACCCATGTCCTATCACTATTCATCCCATGTCTGAAGGATATAGATCTAGTCATCTTCAGTAACATCCTCCACCAAGTCTCATCTACTTAGCCATCTAGTTCCTACCTATACACCTTACACCTATGTGACATGGAGCTGAGCATCACTGGTCTTTCACTTCCTCCGACCCATAAACCAAGGTTGGACTACTAACCATAAATCTATGTAAATGTCTATTCCCGCACATGATGTGCCCACCTACTCACGTCATCAAATTACCCATCCAAGGTGTACTTAGTCAACAAGTCTGCCTTACCTCATCTCCAGCTGACCTACCCATTGCCAGTTGGGAACCCATTTTTAATTGATCTTCCCCTCTCCAGTCGACTTTTACATCTCCAGATGACTTGACAATTTTCAACCGATCTACTGTTCACATGTCCAGTTGACCTACGTATCTCCATCTTACCTATCCTTCTCCTGTTGACCAAGGAATCTTGAGCTGAGCTACCCATATCCAACCTACTCATCTCTGGTCACTGAATCTCCTTCACACATACCAACCCATAAGTCATTGCTTTTCTTGTATCATAAAATAAACAATCATCCAAAACAAAGTAAAATGCAGACAGAGTATGAGACTGATATTTATGGTGAAGGAACCCTCTGAGCAGGCACCCATAAGCCGAAGGCCCCACCACTAGAGCTCCGACATAAATGACCCATGAGAATGACCCATGAGAATGACGAAGGGGACAGTGCATCACAGAGCGTGGAGAACGCCTCTCTAATCCTCTCTCACAGCAGGAGGACAATATATTAGACGCTCACAATACGAGCTGTCAGGAAGCTGGAGGGCACAGGAGACGACTTGTATACACAGGACAATACCATCCGGTTTCCTTCCTTGAGCACCGCAGGCCTTAAACTGTAATTGACATGTTTATAAGCAGCAGAGCGGTTTACAGAGATACAGGAATTCAGAGAGAGTGACACTGGAATAATATAGCCTAACATATAGATGGTGTAGCCTGACATTATGGGGTAATGCAGGTCCCAACCACACACTGCTCCCACAAGGTACAGTCTCTCAATATTCTCCAGCATATATTTACGAGGAGTTAGACCCATATCTGGGGCTCTTCAAGCTCATCCGAAGACTCAGGAACCAGAATGTATAGGAGGAGTTTCAATCCCGTGCCCATTTCACATAAAGAACAGCATCGTTCCTCCTGACGAGAGTATACCCAGGGTAGGACCTCAGAGTACTAGACATTCTTCTGGAAGTTCACAGAGGAGCATCAAGGGTTGAACATGGAGGTCAAAAAATCTCCCGGGCAAGCTGAGTTTTGGGTCTCCATGATGTGGTGGTGAGGGATATCCCTCATGGACCGTTAGGCAGTAAGATTGGTGGAAGAAGACCAAAGAGGTTAGAGACACTGACTCTTTAGTCTCTTCACCTGGCCTTAAAAACGGCCACTCAACCTGCCCCAAAACGTGACCCGATGACTGGTCTTGGCCTAATAAGTGGCCTAACACGTCCTTAGATGACCTAATATTTAGCACATAGTAGCCTGATTCCTGTTCCATGCTGCTGGACTGCTGTCTGGTCATGTTGGTTGGAGTTATGACGGGTCCATGTTACTGACCTGACAGCTGGTCAGTGTAGGTGCCATAATGACTGGTCCATGAGGGTGGCCTGACGATGGGCCAAAGATGGCAGCCTGATGTTAGGTCCACACTCTTGGCCTTCTGGTAGTCATCACTTCTCGAGGAGTACTTCCTAGGACTTCCGATGACTAGTTTCTCATTGAGGTAAGGATGAAGACCAGACGTAGTGCGGATGGCCAATCCACTGCCAAAAGTCAACATTACGTAACTGTACGACCAAGTATAGTACAGATGGTAGTTTTTACTACTTCAGGCTCTGGGGCTTTGAGGTCTTCCCTATTAACTAATTGTGTCCATTTCTAGCGTGTGTTAACAAAGGAAAACCCACAGGAAGGAAGAACGACTTCAAAGCTGAAGCGTGACAGGAAACTATGGTGCAATGTAATGACCGACAGGTGACATCATCAGAGTAAAGAGCATCGCCTCACCATCAGCTAGACTACAATCACAGCTAAAGCAGCAGCCACATTTGGTCGTCCGTTAGCTCTCTAGATCCCGTCGTTCTGGTTGTGTACCACACAGGGCATGGTCTGCTGTGATGCATTATAGATGTAATAACTCTTACATACACAGAGGTCCAGGTAACAATGTACAATGCAGCTTTGGAGGTGACTGGAGTAACAACTGAAGATTACCATCTGAAGATAATTAGGACATGACACAGTGGGCATACCCACACACTGATAGTGCTGTAGTTCCCAATATCTACACTAGAGGGCAGCACTTAAAGACAATACATAAGGCAAAACACGGGGCAACATCTGTTATTTCGGCCAATTTGTGCACAACCCCAGAGAAGCCAAATACATCAGAAGATCAATACTTGGAGTTTCCAAGAGTCACTAAGGTCCTGACACCTGCGGTTAGTTCCCGCTTTAAGGGCCTGACACAAGTTCTGCTTTTCACACTTTCTTCATCCGCTGAGTTTTTTTATGTTCATATGTGACAGAATAATATTTGGTTTCTATGGTTTTCCGACTCTGTGTGCCCAAGAGTTCAGCCGCATCTTACAGTGTTTGAGGCGTGTGTTACCATGGAGATTATTCACCGGGTGACAATAGTATTTATATAGTCGAGCCTGAAAACAAGTCTGAAAATCTGTAATACAGCAAAAAAACAGCAACAACCACCATGGAAGGTAACAAGAGGACAAAAAGCGTAAAGCCGGGGTCACCGGAGGAAAGGAAAGAGATAAATATATTACTAATTATATCAGTATATACAAGAATATAACTACTATAATACTGCCCACCTATGTACAGGAATATAACTACTATAATACTGCTCCTATGTACAAGAATATAACTACTATAATACTGCCCCTATGTACAAGAATATAACTACTATAATACTACCTCCTATGTACAAGAATATAACTACTATAATACTACCTCCTATGTACAAGAATATAACTACTATAATACTGCCCCATATGTACAAGAATATAACTACTATAATACTACCTCCTATGTACAAGAATATAACTACTATAATACTGCTCCTATGTACAAGAATATAACTACTATAATACTACTCCTATGTACAAGAATATAACTACTATAATACTGCCCCCTATGTACAAGAATATAACTACTATAATACTGCTCCTATGTACAAGAATATAACTACTATAATACTACCTCCTATGTACAAGAATATAACTACTATAATACTGCTCCTATGTACAAGAATATAACTACTATATTACTGCTCCTATGTACAAGAATATAACTACTATAATACTACTCCTATGTACAAGAATATAACTACTATAATACTGCTCCTATGTACAAGAATATAACTACTATAATACTGCTCCTATGTACAAGAATATAACTACTATAATACTGCTCCTATGTACAAGAATATAACTACTATAATACTACTCCTATGTACAAGAATATAACTACTATAATACTACTCCTATGTACAAGAATATAACTACTATAATACTACCTCCTATGTACAAGAATATAACTACTATAATACTGCCCCCTATGTACAAGAATATAACTACTATAATACTACCCCTATGTACAAGAATATAACTACTATAATACTGCTCCTATGTACAAGAATATAACTACTATAATACTGCTCCTATGTACAAGAATATAACTACTATAATACTGCTCCTATGTACAAGAATATAACTACTATAATACTGCTCCTATGTACAAGAATATAACTACTATAATACTGCTCCTATGTACAAGAATATAACTACTATAATACTGCTCCTATGTACAAGAATATAACTACTATAATACTACCTCCTATGTACAAGAATATAACTACTATAATACTGCTCCTATATACAAGAATATAACTACTATAATACTACCTCCTATGTACAAGAATATAACTACTATAATACTGCTCCTATGTACAAGAATATAACTACTATAATACTGCTCCTATGTACAAGAATATAACTACTATAATACTACTCCTATGTACAAGAATATAACTACTATAATACTACCTCCTATGTACAAGAATATAACTACTATAATACTACTCCTATGTACAAGAATATAACTACTATAATACTGCTCCTATGTACAAGAATATAACTACTATAATACTACTCCTATGTACAAGAATATAACTACTATAATACTGCCCCCTATGTACAAGAATATAACTACTATAATACTGCTCCTATGTACAAGAATATAACTACTATAATACTACTCCTATGTACAAGAATATAACTACTATAATACTGCTCCTATGTACAAGAATATAACTACTATAATACTACTCCTATGTACAAGAATATAACTACTATAATACTACCTCCTATGTACAAGAATATAACTACTATAATACTGCTCCTATGTACAAGAATATAACTACTATAATACTACTCCTATGTACAAGAATATAACTACTATAATACTGCCCCCTATGTACAAGAATATAACTACTATAATACTGCTCCTATGTACAAGAATATAACTACTATAATACTACTCCTATGTACAAGAATATAACTACTATAATACTACCTATGTACAAGAATATAACTACTATAATACTGCTCCTATGTACAAGAATATAACTACTATAATACTGCTCCTATGTACAAGAATATAACTACTATAATACTGCCCCTATGTACAAGAATATAACTACTATAATACTACTCCTATGTACAAGAATATAACTACTATAATACTACTCCTATGTACAAGAATATAACTACTATAATAGTGCTCCTATGTACAAGAATATAACTACTATAATACTACTCCTATGTACAAGAATATAACTACTATTATACTGCTCCTATGTACAAGAATATAACTACTATAATACTACTCCTATGTACAAGAATATAACTACTATAATACTGCCCCCTATGTACAAGAATATAACTACTATAATACTACCTATGTACAAGAATATAACTACTATAATACTGCTCCTATGTACAAGAATATAACTACTATAATACTGCACTCCTATGTACAAGAATATAACTACTATAATACTGCTCCTATGTACAAGAATATAACTACTATAATACTACTCCTATGTACAAGAATATAACTACTATAATAGTGCTCCTATGTACAAGAATATAACTACTATAATACTGCTCCTATGTACAAGAATATAACTACTATAATACTGCCCCTATGTACAAGAATATAACTACTATAATACTACTCCTATGTACAAGAATATAACTACTATAATACTACTCCTATGTACAAGAATATAACTACTATAATAGTGCTCCTATGTACAAGAATATAACTACTATAATACTACTCCTATGTACAAGAATATAACTACTATAATACTGCTCCTATGTACAAGAATATAACTACTATAATACTACTCCTATGTACAAGAATATAACTACTATAATACTGCTCCTATGTACAAGAATATAACTACTATAATACTACCTTCTATGTACAAGAATATAACTACTATAATACTGCCCCCTATGTACAAGAATATAACTACTATAATACTACCTATGTACAAGAATATAACTACTATAATACTGCTCCTATGTACAAGAATATAACTACTATAATACTGCACTCTATGTACAAGAATATAACTACTATAATACTGCTCCTATGTACAAGAATATAACTACTATAATACTACTCCTATGTACAAGAATATAACTACTATAATACTACTATGTACAAGAATATAACTACTATAATACTGCTCCTATGTACAAGAATATAACTACTATAATACTGCTCCTATGTACAAGAATATAACTACTATAATACTGCTCCTATGTACAAGAATATAACTACTATAATACTGCCCCCTATGTACAAGAATATAACTACTATAATACTGCCCCTATGTACAAGAATATAACTACTATAATACTGCCCCTATGTACAAGAATATAACTACTATAATACTACCTCCTATGTACAAGAATATAACTACTATAATACTGCTCCTATGTACAAGAATATAACTACTATAATACTGCTCCTATGTACAAGAATATAACTACTATAATACTGCCCCCTATGTACAAGAATATAACTACTATAATACTGCCCCTATGTACAAGAATATAACTACTATAATACTACTCCTATGTACAAGAATATAACTACTATAATACTGCTCCTATGTACAAGAATATAACTACTATAATACTACCCCTATGTACAAGAATATAACTACTATAATACTACCTCCTATGTACAAGAATATAACTACTATAATACTACTCCTATGTACAAGAATATAACTACTATAATACTGCTCCTATGTACAAGAATATAACTACTATAATACTGCTCCTATGTACAAGAATATAACTACTATAATACTGCCCCTATGTACAAGAATATAACTACTATAATACTGCTCCTATGTACAAGAATATAACTACTATAATACTGCTCCTATGTACAAGAATATAACTACTATAATACTACCTCCTATGTACAAGAATATAACTACTATAATACTGCTCCTATGTACAAGAATATAACTACTATAATACTACCTCCTATGTACAAGAATATAACTACTATTATACTGCCCCCTATGTAAGGTTTGAGTATTACATGTGTTATTTGGGGTCTGTATTGTGGGGAGATTGCGCCGTTTCTATAATTTTCTCATCTTTAGACGTTCCTCGTGGTGACAGATTGTTACATATTACAATTTGCTTTGGGCCATTGAACTCTTTATAGACTAAACCACAGATTCTTCTCCGTTCCGTTGGGGTTTTTGGTCAGTTTTAAAGAAAAAACTATGTTAAGTTGTTTGGTTTCCCAAAATACCTAAAATAAACCCACAAGTGCAGTAACCATTGGAGAGGAGGCGGCACCAGAAGTGGTGGAAAGGTCTCAGCAGACTGTATCACACCACATACGATTAGATACTTGGCTCAGCAGACAGTGTCACATGATAGCGAGCCTTCCGTTTAGCTCTGCACTATATAGGAGTATGGCACAGGGGACTGGTGTACGGTACAGGGTACGGTCTAACATGACCAGGTCTGACGGGCAGATTATAATGCAGACTATTCCAATAGCTGGTTTATGACTTCCGGGTGGGTCCTTGGATAGGTTTCCAGTCCCAGGAAGCATTCAGATTAGATGATACCTCTTGTATTATGGGGGGGCATTGGAGGGTGTTCACATTGGCTGCCTCCTGCTGTTTTTGTCTGGTACTGGCACACGACGTCCTCTTGTATCACACTGGTGTGCCCATCTTCCTCTATGAGACACCAGGGGGCCGCCATGTTTTGGCACTGACTGCTGTTCTGTATGTAGATCGGGTCCTATCTCCCTTCCTGGTAATGCGGAGACCGATGATGTCATCATATTTATTTATTTATGCTAATTTCCCGGGCTAATTAGAGAGGCTCCTACTTAATGCTTTAATTTATCGCAAAACAAGAGCAGCTGTTTCCTCTCCCCGAATTTCACTTTCAGCTGTTGCTGCGTCTGTGTCTCGCAGACTGGGCTCATTACCCTGCCGAGAAAAATATATCTATAGGGTGTGACTTAAAGGAGACAGAACCCCATTAGGGATGGGCGAACCGGCATATAATGAAATGGGCTCCTTACAAGTTTTCCAAAAATTTCAGATTTGGCCTAACTCTAAGTTTATGGCGTTCAGCACTCAGGAATGGCGATTATACTCTGGGAGGCCCCGGCGAGGTGCTGAGATATAGGAAAGGGCTCGTACACTTCTCCTGTACCCCGCCATGGCATCCAGTACTCCTCCCTGGCATCTTCTGGGTAACGTCAGTGGCCACAGTTACTGCTCAGGCCTCATTGGTCACGTGGGGCATGTTAATGGTACCCAATGTGACTGCTGAGGCCCAATCATAGGCCTCGGTGGTGGCCCCGGGTCATTGACATCACACAGGAGGTAGCAAGATGCCAGGGAAAAGGACCAGATGGCCCAGCATAGCCCCAAGAGGTGAGGAAAGGCGAGTATGAGCCGCTTATTTTTCTGCCCCCCCCCCCTCCCCTAGTCTGAAGGGACTCCGGAGCTTGAACAGAACAAGTTCGGCCCAAAGCAAAACTTGCGGCTGAGCCTTGCGAATATTCATGAGCTGAATCTTGTGAGGTTCACCCATCACTACACCCCAGAAACAAATCTACTAACCCATGGGCTGAATTCGGGGGCCCAGCTTGTCCTACTGGTGCTCTGATACAGTGATACGTACAATACATATTCCTGGCGGCCCAGAGGACGACAACACGTAGATCCAGGTGACAGATACAAGGCCCAGGCTGTGGAAACCCTGTGATATTACAGTCCTTGAAATACTGCTGCTACTTATAATGCCAGTACCCTGTGCTTGGTGGTATACAACCAGCCGCCTGGTTACCTCTGTGTATACAAGTCATGTCCATAATTCTGTGGTTGCATGTGTATGTTCTTGTGTGAATGGCCTTTGGGCTTCCACCATATATGAATAACTGCTACCATGTGAGTGTATATGTCCTTCTGCTACATATCTTTGTGTGGACACATATCCTTCTGCCACCATGTGAGTGTATATGTCCTTCTGCTACATACTTTGTGTGGACACATATCCTTCTGCCACCATGTGAGTGTATATGTCCTTCTGCTACATATCTTTGTGTGGACACATATCCTTCTGCCACCATGTGAGTGTATATGTCCTTCTGCCATGTCCTTCTGCTACCATGTGAGTGTATATGTCCTTCTGCTACATATCTTTGTGTGGACACATATCCTTCTGCCACCATGTGAGTGTATATGTCCTTCTGCTACATGTCCTTCTGCTACCATGTGAGTGTATATGTCCTTCTGCTACATGTCCTTCTGCCACATGTGAATATATATGTCCTTCTGCACATGTCCTTCTGCCACCATGTGAATGTATATGTCCTTCTGCTACATGTCCTTCTGCCACCATGTGAGTGTATATGTCCTTCTGCTACATATCTTTGTGTGGACACATGTCCTTCTGCCACCATGTGAATGTATATGTCCTTCTGCTACATGTCCTTCTGCCACCATGTGACTATATATGTCCTTCTGCTACATGTCCTTCTGCTACCATGTGAATGTATATGTCCTTCTGCTACATGTCCTTCTGCCACCATGTGAATATATATGTCCTTCTGCTACATGTCCTTCTGCCACCATGTGAATATATATGTCCTTCTGCTACATGTCCTTCTACCACCATGTGAGTGTACATGTCCTTCTGCCACCATGTGAATATATACATTTTTCTGCCATGTAGGATTGGCCTTCAGATTTCGGCCTGCATCACCGTTACTATAAGGATGTCCTTCTGCTTGTGAGGACACTCTGCAACCATGTGGTCATACAAGCTCTTCTGCTATATTATATAACTCTGCTACCTGTGGCCTCCAGGCTTCCACTACGATTGGACCTCTGCTACCTGACCTTATGTCCAGCTTTGGATTCCAATTCCAGACCCGGCCTCTGTTCTCTATCTGACCTGAGCTGTTCCTGCTGTTTCTAGCCTGAACGCCTGGCTCTTCTCACTCTGCGTGGATTCTGTCTGTCCTGATTTTAGGCTGTATTCACACTCTGCATTGGTCAGATTCTGTGGTACACTGCACCATAGTCCTGACCTACCTGGCCAGCTGCTAGCAACATTGGGACCACCTCAGTAGATAGTGACCTGGCAGTGAGGTCCAGAGCCCTGTATGGGGGGTTAAAGGGCGAATACCCAGGAGTGCGCTTAGCAGGCCAATGCACTGACCCAGACTCTGATAATCTTCCACTGCCCAACTCCAACTCGGACTCCTTCATAAATGGCCAGTGTCAGGCAGAAGCAATAAAGATCCTCTAATTCAGTAGTGATTGGTTCCTATGATAGTAAATATATAACAAACTATACATCTAATTAATTATACTGTATTGATAACAGAAGAGATAATACAATTAATCATTCTATTTTGAAGTTGAATTTGGTAAGTTTTTTCACCCAACTTTGACTCTACCCAAAACTGGCCCAGAATCCGACTCCACAACCCTGCTATTCTTAGAGGTGACTCCAAAGCAGACTGGTAGCACGGAGCGTCCTCACCCACTGTCCAATACACCATTGGTATATGTAGTGTCCATATATAGGGAATAGTCCATGGCGGCGCAGTGGTATATACCAATCCAAGTGGCCTAGAAAATGCCCATGTATATGAACCAGTGGGTTCCACTACATGGTGTTTATATCACTGGGAAAATACAAACCTGGTTTAGCAGAATAGCCTGGTGAACTAGTGGTCTAACACTGAACAAACCACACAACTGCAAAAGAACTGAAAGTAGTGGCAATGCCCTTGTGAACCAGTGGCCAGACGTTACATGCAAAGGAACATTCACAGGACATTTACAGTCAACATTGGAGAAATATTTCGGGAGGACGTCTAGCTCCGATGGAAGGTTACAACACTCCCTGTATAGGAAGACGGTGGGACGGACACCAGCCCAATGAAAACCGAAAGGTCACTTTTGAGGTCCGTTGTCCAAATGAAGATTAGAGAGGAATGATCTAGTTCATCATGAACCAGATTCCTTAGGAATATGCCCAAACTTAGGGGTTTGACAGAAACCAACATTTTTGAGTTTTGTCACTGAAACTGCTTGTATAGTCTTGGGTCTGAAGACTATTAGCGGAGGTCCAGACAAGAGAAAAAAGTCTGGTCTGGTTCAGGTTTAGGCTACTGCAGACTCTTCCAGTGTCTTCTCCAACATCTCACGCCCTGGGGTCACCACTGAGGCTTCTGATTGGGCCGCAGTGGTCATGTGGTGTGCACCAATGTCATGTCACCTAGATCAAAGCTTGTGGTGTGCGACGTCGGAGAAGACAGAAGACGACCGCAGAGTAGATGTCGCTGCAGTTTATACCCCCCTTGACTGTGTTGTAATGAACCATAGACACACAATATAGTAAGGATTGGCCCCCGCTGTCCCCGCAGCCCTGGCAGGAGCAGGTTGTACGTGACTCTACTGAGAGAAGTCAAATCTCGGTGTGTTGATATTTTCAGGTGAGAAGAACAAGCCTCTATTAATGGTGCCTGGCGGCAGCGCACGGCGGACGGCTCCACACTGACAGTTTTATAAACATGGGGCTGATCAGCATGTACCCAGCACCCTGCGCCCAGCCTCATGTACCAGGCTAAGAAATAAATCATTATCCCTTAAGCCTCTGTAGGACCAGAGCAGCACGCTGCAAACAAGCTCATGGCACGGGCTGCGGAAACTTCCTGCAAGACTTACTCCTGGTTCTCAAAAAAAATTTTGACACAGACTTGGACATCAATAGACAAAACCGTGAAATTTTTTTGCAAAGCAGCAAAGTCTGACAAGTCTTCTATGTGCAGCGGGGACTCTGATCTCTCTGCCTCTGAGGTCAGTTAGAGCTGCGGGCCCCTATACCTGACGGGCCCTCGGGATGTGGAGGATTAGATTATCATCCACAGGAACAACAAGGCCTTGACTTAGACACGGCCAGACAATCAGTCACCAGACACGTTCCTGTTTTACAGATTATAATCCATCCCATCATCAGCAGATCAGGGCAGATAAATCACATCTGTACAATCTGCTCTTATGTACAACACACGGAGGACAACTACAAAGAGAAGCCTCACAGCTGGAGGAAGAAAAGCGTAAACTGACCCCCAATGTCCGCCCATCGTGGGTGGTCAGTCACATACTATTTATTATTATCTCTATGTATAGACAAAGTATCACAAAATAATGATAGGAAGTCCGGAAAGTACTGATATTAATAAAACCGGAGCAAAACAGTCACAAGACCAAGACAGTACACACCACAAGCGGTAATATATCACTATACAGAGTGTCACCCCAGCAAAGACATAGGCACAACTCGTGCCTTGTATTATGAAAAATGTTCATACAAGTATCAAAGAATATAACTACTATAATACTGCTCCTATGTACAAGAATATAACTACTATAATACTGCTCCTATGTACAAGAATATAACTACTATAATACTGCTCCTATGTACAAGAATATAACTACTATAATACTGCTCCTATGTACAAGAATATAACTACTATAATACTGCTCCTATGTACAAGAATATAACTACTATAATACTACCTCCTATGTACAAGAATATAACTACTATATTACTGCTCCTATGTACAAGAATATAACTACTATAATACTACCTCCTATGTACAAGAATATAACTACTATAATACTACTACTATGTACAAGAATATAACTACTATAATACTACCTCCTATGTACAAGAATATAACTACTATAATACTACTACTATGTACAAGAATATAACTACTATAATACTACCTCCTATGTACAAGAATATAACTACTATATTACTGCTCCTATGTACAAGAATATAACTACTATAATACTACCTCCTATGTACAAGAATATAACTACTATAATACTACTCCTATGTACAAGAATATAACTACTATAATACTACCTCCTATGTACAAGAATATAACTACTATAATACTGCCCTCTATGTACAAGAATATAACTACTATAATACTGCTCCTATGTACAAGAATATAACTACTATAATACTGCCCTCTATGTACAAGAATATAACTACTATAATACTGCTCCTATGTACAAGAATATAACTACTATAATACTGCTCCTATGTACAAGAATATAACTACTATAATACTGCTCCTATGTACAAGAATATAACTACTATAATACTACACCTATGTACAAGAATATAACTACTATAATACTACACCTATGTACAAAATATAACTCTACCCCCAGAATATAACTACTATAATACTACACCCCTATGTACAAGAATATAACTACTATAATACTGCTCCTATGTACAAGAATATAACTACTATAATACTGCTCCTATGTACAAGAATATAACTACTATAATACTACACCTATGTACAAGAATATAACTACTATAATACTACCTCCTATGTACAAGAATATAACTACTATAATACTGCCCCTATGTACAAGAATATAACTACTACAATACTACTCCTATGTACAAGAATATAACTACTATAATACTGCTCCTATGTACAAGAATATAACTACTATAATACTACCTCCTATGTACAAGAATATAACTACTATAATACTGCCCCTATGTACAAGAATATAACTACTATAATACTACCTCCTATGTACAAGAATATAACTACTATAATACTGCTCCTATGTACAAGAATATAACTACTATAATACTGCTCCTATGTACAAGAATATAACTACTATAATACTGCTCCTATGTACAAGAATATAACTACTATAATACCTCCTATGTACAAGAATATAACTACTATAATACTACCTCCTATGTACAAGAATATAACTACTATAATACTACTCCTATGTACAAGAATATAACTACTATAATACTACCTCCTATGTACAAGAATATAACTACTATAATACTGCTCCTATGTACAAGAATATAACTACTATAATACTACCTCCTATGTACAAGAATATAACTACTATAATACTACCTCCTATGTACAAGAATATAACTACTATAATACTGCCCCCTATGTACAAGAATATAACTACTATAATACTGCTCCTATGTACAAGAATATAACTACTATAATACTGCTCCTATGTACAAGAATATAACTACTATAATACTGCTCCTATGTACAAGAATATAACTACTATAATACTACCTCCTATGTACAAGAATATAACTACTATAATACTGCTCCTGTGTACAAGAATATAACTACTATAATACTACTCCTGTGTACAAGAATATAACTACTATAATACTACCTCCTATGTACAAGAATATAACTACTATAATACTGCTCCTGTGTACAAGAATATAACTACTATAATACTACTCCTGTGTACAAGAATATAACTACTATAATACTGCCTCCTATGTACAAGAATATAACTACTATAATACTGCTCCTAAGTACAGGAATATAACTACTATAATACTGCTCCTACGTACAAGAATATAACTACTATAATACTGCTCCTACGTACAAGAATATAACTACTATAATACTGCTCCTACGTACAAGAATATAACTACTATAATACTGCTCCTACGTACAAGAATATAACTACTATAATACTGCTCCTACGTACAAGAATATAAACTACTATAATACTGCTCCTACGTACAAGAATATAACTACTATAATACTGCTCCTATGTACAAGAATATAACTACTATAATACTGCCCCTATGTACAAGAATATAACTACTATAATACTACTCCTATGTACAAAAATATAACTACTATAATACTGCCCCCTCTGGACAATGGGTGTAATTATCTTCCCTCCTCTCAGTTACATTACCTGACGATTAGAATATAATGAGTTTCCTCTGTTTATTATATAATGTCCCCATGTGACTACAGTGTAGCGGTTGTAATAAGACTATCACCACGGTAACAGGATGGGTTGGATGACGATGACTGCCGTGTCTGGGCTGTTTATTACTGCTGGATTATTCTTTTGATGTTTATTGATTTATGCTCTATATAAGCACCCGGGGCCCCATACAGACCAGCTCCCCAAGCACCATGTGACCTCCTAGGGCCTCACCTCAGTACTGGTCGTGCGATTCCTGATCACTTAGTGATAATTTGTCCCGATCACTAAATGATTTGCCAAGTCATGAAATATTAGTCTGTAAGAAAATCCTATATTATAAGACCTGGCAGGCGGCTGCGCCACAACAAAGACCCGTCAGATAAATGTAATTTGTGTTCAAAAGCTATTTTATGCTTGTGATGATTCTGCTGAAATATGGCTAAAACTCAAAGCTATATTTTGGTCTCTGGGTAGCGTATTTCTGTCTAGTTCCATTTATTCATACTGTGCGCAGCTATAAGCATAGGTGTATATTGGCAGTAGTGGCCAGGCTGGAACAATAGGGCTCCATTGTACTCCTACACAGCCCTGAGTGATCAAACAATAGGGCATTGTTCACGCCTGGGCTGTTAGATCAGATATTGCTGATAATATTGTATCATTCCATTTGGTCTCATCTACATACAAAGGATCTGGACTTGATTGCATTAACTTATCAGACATGCTGTTGCCGGTAACCTCATTCTGGGAGGTGGCATAAAGGGTATAAAAGATGAGGTAAGAGTCAGTGGGTAGAGATTATGTTAAAGAGTTGATGCTAAGGAGATTATGCTAGGGAGATCATGCCATGGTGTTGACACAGACAGACCATGAGGAGAGGCTGCTGTGATGAGATTCTGTTGAGACTACTGGACTAATGCTGAGATTCCTGTGAAAAGCATGCAGGCTGGATTATTGTTTTAATGCCACATGCTAAACGGCCTCCATTGGTTACTCACACCTGCATGTGTGAGTGTTGGACTACAGAACCACATCAAGGACATGAGTGGTAAAGTAATTATTTCACCTTTATCCCTTTTATTTTATTTGTACTGTATCTTGTAACTAGTAACTGTTAATGCTTGCATATATCTGCATATCTGTTCTGAACTGCATGTGTTAGATGTTAATACCGACCCATTTAGGGGTTAATAAATATATAAAATTTAGAAAGCTTGTTTTGTATTTATCTGGTGAACCCGACATTCACTGGCGGTGAGTGTGGTTTTTATATGAAAGACGACTCAGGTGGGGCCAAAGCGGTTTGGCGCACGGAGGATCTTTCACAATGCTATAAAGTGATATTTTGTCTGGTACGTTGTGCCAAGCTTGGCGTCATA
Source organism: Leptodactylus fallax (assembly GCA_947044405.1). Classification (NCBI taxonomy): domain Eukaryota; kingdom Metazoa; phylum Chordata; class Amphibia; order Anura; family Leptodactylidae; genus Leptodactylus; species Leptodactylus fallax. The sequence goes on from CAMRHE010000956.1 coordinate 161,508, forward strand.
TACCATCATGATGGGTGGTACGAGGTGTGTGACCATCACTGCCAGCTGTCTAGTCACCTATATGGCCACCAGGACAATGGGGCCCCGACTGTGTTAGAGTACTTACCATACCTGGACTATGTACAGTAACTCATACCTTGCCAGGTCCCTGGGTAGAGTACAGTCCTACACTATGTCGGCTCACACTACGTCAGTACCAATATGACCAGTACACTCCTCTCATGAAATACTCTGTGCTGCAGACAGTAATGTAAATCTCAGTGACTAGTAGTCTGCCATCCTCATCTCCCCACCCAGTGACTGGAATCTCCTGGTTTCTATCATTACAGATCAGGATGGATATAATTTTTCTGAGATTTGCACAGCGGGGGGTTCACTTGCTGACAACCTCTCACAGTTACGACACAGCAGACGTTGGCTGGGACATAAGGAACAGACAGGAGGACGCGCAGGGTGATATTTCAGGGTCACTAGCATTGGGTTGGGTGATCACTAATGATGGGCGGGGGAGATTTCCTATAGTTATTTATAGATATTCCATGGGTGACAACTAATATGGCCACCATCACAGCCCCCATAAGGGTTGTCACCCCTAAACTATTACACAGCTCAACCAGGCCAATGGCAACTCATGTCACAGTAAACCCTGTGTGACCACCATCACAGCACTCACAGGGGTCAGCAACTACCCAACGCCAGTGTACAGAATATTAAAGGCCATGTCCGTAAAGTCACAGATAGAGACAGAAGAGCCGAACTATACAATGATCCAGTTTTCTATTGAACATTGCAGTAAGATGGCGCCCCCAAGAGCAGACCACAGCTGCTTAAAGAATCAGTTGGCTATATCACGATCGACTCATCAGGTCTGCTCTATAAGGTGAGATCTAATGATCAGACAAGACTAATCCATCCTGCAGAGAGCTCATGACAACAACAGGGTTAAATGGCTTCTACACTGCAATAAGTTCTCTACTTGAGATCCCACAGAGAAGATGAGAGCAAAAATCAGCAGTTACAAATGATCTCTGTGGGAAATCTCTTATCGACATCTGCTGCGGCGTTAATATCTTATTTAACACTCTACCAGTCAAGAGAACAGACCCGGAGAAAACTCCCACAATGGAGATGAGAAAAGACCATGACTATAGACCAGGACGAAGACGGTGATCAAAACCACAGATCAGGACTAAGAGATGGTGATCAGAACTGCAGGTCAGAACTAAGACGGCGATCAATACCAGAGAACAGGACTAAGACGGTGATCAAAACCAGAGAACAGGCCTAAGACGGCGATCAAAACTGGAGAACAGGACTAAGACAGTGATCAAAACCAGACATCAGGACTAAGACGGCGATCAATACCACAGATCAGGACTAAGGGATGGCGATCAGAACTGTACGTCAGAACTAAGACGGCGATCAAAACCAGAGAACAGGCCTATGACAGCGATCAAACCGGAGGACAGGACTAAGACAATGATCAAAACCAGACATCAAAACCAGAGAACAGGACTAAGACTGTGATCAAAACCACAGATCAGGACTAAGAGATGGTGATCAGAACTGCAGGTCAGAACTAAGACGGCGATCAAAACCAGAGAACAGGCCTATGACGGCGATCAAAACCGGAGGACAGGACTAAGACAACGATCAAAACCACAGATCAGGACTACGAGATGGTGATCAGAACTGCAGGTCAGAACTAAGACGGCGATCAAAACCAGAATACAGGCCTAAGACAGCAAGCAACACCAGACATCAGGACTAAGACAGCGATCAAAACCGGAGGACAGGTCTAAGACAGCGATCAAAACCAGAGGACAGGCCTAAGACGGTGATCAAAACCAGAGAACAGGCCTAAGACGGTGATCAAAACCGGAGAACAGGACTAAGACGGCGATCAAAACCAGAGGACAGGCCTAAGACGGTGATCAAAACCAGAGAACAGGCCTAAGACGGTGATCAAAACCTGAGAAAAGGACTAAGACAGCGATCAAAACCGGAGGACAGGACTAAGACGGCGAACACAGCTTAGATGAGGACTTAAAGACAATGATCACAACCGCAGATCAGGAACAAAATATGATTAGAGCCGCAGATCAGGACTAAAAAACGACTGCACAATATCAGTAGGAATTTCGTGTCTCTGTACAGTCCTATGGATGACTACATGACAACATGGTTCCGAGAATCCATTGTTCCACTCCATAATAGTTATGCTTAATGTAGTACAAAAAACATTCAAAAGGAACATTCTTTCCTCCTCCCACATATAAAATGCTTTGAATCACTGGCTGTTCTGGACCAATGACCCCATATGTCACATCCTAAGAGTGACTGGAAGATCACAATTAGTTTTGACACCAAATCCTGTCACTTAGTATTAAAGATCTCTCCGCACGTCACGCTCAAATTAATTTTACTCAAAGATTTTCTGGAAAAGATGAAAGAAATTCTAACAGAGGCGGCGAGATCACAGAACAGAACGTAAAACTAATGACTTCTGACCACTAACAAGATGGAGACATATCTCTGGCAGGGCGTGAGTAACTGAGCGACAAGTATCTGGAGGGAGGACCATTAAATGTTACACCAACATATCTGCCCCACATAGGAGTAGTATTATAGTAGTTATATTCTTGTACATAGGAGGTAGTATTATAGTAGTTATATTCTTGTACATAGGGGGTAGTATTATAGTAGTTATATTCTTGTACATAGGAGCAGTAATATAGTAGTTATATTCTTGTACATAGGAGCAGTATTATAGTAGTTATATTCTTGTACATAGGGGCAGTATTATAGTAGTTATATTCTTGTACATAGGAGCAGTATTATAGTAGTTATATTCTTGTACATAGGAGTAGTATTATAGTAGTTATATTCTTGTACATAGGAGCAGTATTATAGTAGTTATATTCTTGTACATAGGAGCAGTATTATAGTAGTTATATTCTTGTACATAGTAGTATTATAGTAGTTATATTCTTGTACATAGGAGCAGTATTATAGTAGTTATATTCTTGTACATAGGAGCAGTATTATAGTAGTTATATTCTTGTACATAGGAGCAGTATTATAGTAGTTATATTCTTGTACATAGGAGTAGTATTATAGTAGTTATATTCTTGTACATAGTAGTATTATAGTAGTTATATTCTTGTACATAGGAGCAGTATTATAGTAGTTATATTCTTGTACATAGGAGCAGTATTATAGTAGTTATATTCTTGTACATAGGAGCAGTATTATAGTAGTTATATTCTTGTACATAGGGGGCAGTATTATAGTAGTTATATTCTTGTACATAGGAGCAGTATTATAGTAGTTATATTCTTGTACATAGGAGCAGTATTATAGTAGTTATATTCTTGTACATAGGAGCAGTATTATAGTAGTTATATTCTTGTACATAGGAGGTAGTATTATAGTAGTTATATTCTTGTACATAGGGGCAGTATTATAGTAGATATATTCTTGTACATAGGAGTAGTATTATAGTAGTTATATTCTTGTACATAGGAGCAGTATTATAGTAGTTATATTCTTGTACATAGGAGGTAGTATTATAGTAGTTATATTCTTGTACATAGGAGGTAGTATTATAGTAGTTATATTCCTGTACATAGGAGGTAGTATTATAGTAGTTATATTCTTGTACATAGGAGCAGTATTATAGTAGTTATAGTCTTGTACATAGGGGCAGTATTATAGTAGTTATATTCTTGTACATAGGAGGTAGTATTATAGTAGTTATATTCTTGTACATAGGAGCAGTATTATAGTAGTTATATTCTTGTACATAGGAGGTAGTATTATAGTAGTTATATTCTTGTACATAGGAGCAGTATTATAGTAGTTATATTCTTGTACATAGGAGCAGTATTATAGTAGTTATATTCTTGTACATAGGAGGTAGTATTATAGTAGTTATATTCTTGTACATAGGAGCAGTATTATAGTAGTTATATTCTTGTACATAGGAGCAGTATTATAGTAGTTATATTCTTGTACATAGAAGGTAGTATTATAGTAGTTATATTCTTGTACATAGGAGCAGTATTATAGTAGTTATATTCTTGTACATAGGAGCAGTATTATAGTAGTTATATTCTTGTACATAGGGGGCAGTATTATAGTTAGTATATTATTGCACATAGACAGCAGCTTGCAGCACATCCATTAGGGGGCACTGCTGTGTACAGTATACCATACAGTAGCTCACAGTATATATATTCTATATAGAGGATATCTTCTATCCTCTTCCTCTGTTCCGCTCGGTGTTCTCTTGCACATTTTGTTGCTCTGATTATTTCAGTATTAGGAGTTGTCCCCGGTGACGTGAGGTTAAGCAGAGGCCACAGATGCTGAGTTCGGCGTTCCTGCGTTCCTCTCTACAGATCCGTGCACTGTCAGGATTCTCCGATGTTCCTGGGAGACGCCCGCGCTGAGCTGACATTATGAGCAGCTGCGCTCCAGCTGTGCCGGGCCCAAGAAATCAGCGGAGCAAACATGTAAGCAGTCCAAATGGAGGATGACGAGAGCAGACACGTGACAACAGAATGTGCGTCCATAACAAGAACTGGAGCTATCGGGGGCTCTCACCGGGATAGACGAGCAATAAAATTCTGATCTACAATTTCCAATAGTCTGGACCTCGGCAGGCCACGTAGTAATATTAGCCAATGGATTGAACGCACTTCATGGAGCCTGCTGTGTGCCACGAGATCTCATGGTCAGGCCCTACATGGCAGATATCTGCCGCAACCCTACTGGCCCATTCCACGCTCATCAGTTTACATCACTTGTGACTCCATAGCTATGAAATATATGTTGCAGTGTGGAGAACTACAACTACCAGCAAAGTGACAGGGCTTCAGCGCCATGAAATGGGTTACTATAGGTTATACAAGCAGTGATGTGATCTGCCCTCTAGGACTTCTAGTCCCACAGGCTTAGGGGTCTCTCCTGTTCTCGGAGGTTCTTAGATAAAAGTCTTGAGGAAACATGGCTGCCCTCCAGGTGACCGTCCCCCCGCCCCAATCCTGAGCCATCACCGAGGGGGCTGCACAGCAGATGCTTCTAATTACAATGAGAGTTATGTAAATATTTGGGCTTTTCCAAGATGTCCGAGACCGCTCCCCTGTCCCAAGGACATCGAGAAGACGGCAGGAGCGAGGGAAGTGGTACTGTGCGCTGTCTGTATATACAGGACAAGAGAAGTGGTACTGTGCACTGTCCATATACACAGGACTAGAGAAGTAGTACTGTGCACTGTCCATATACAGGACTAGAGAAGTGGTACTGTGCACTGTCCATATATACAGGATAAGAGAAGTGGTACTGTGCACTGTCCATATACAGGACTAGAGAAGTGGTACTGTACACTGTCCATATATACAGAATAAGAGAAGTGGTACTGTGCACTGTCCATATATACAGGACAAGAGAAGTGGTACTGTGCACTGTCCATATATACAGGATAAGAGAAGTGGTACTGTGCACTGTCCATATATACAGGATAAGAGAAGTGGTACTGTGCACTGTCCATATATACAGGACAGGAGAAGTGGTACTGTGCACTGTCCATATATACAGGACAAGAGAAGTGGTACTGTGCACTGTCCATATATACAGGATAAGAGAAGTGGTACTGTGCACTGTCCATATATACAGGAGGAGAGAAGTGGTACTGTGCACTGTCCATATATACAGGATAAGAGAAGTGGTACTGTGCACTGTCCATATATACAGGATAAGAGAAGTGGTACTGTGCACTGTCCATATATACAGGATAAGAGAAGTGGTACTGTGCACTGTCCATATATACAGGATAAGAGAAGTGGTACTGTGCACTGTCCATATATACAGGACAAGAGAAGTGGTACTGTGCACTGTCCATATATACAGGAGGAGAGAAGTAGTACTGTGCGCTGTCTGTATATACAGGACAAGAGAAGTGGTACTGTGCACTGTCCATATATACAGGATAAGAGAAGTGGTACTGTGCACTGTCCATATACAGGACTAGAGAAGTGGTACTGTGCACTGCCCATATATACAGGATAAGAGAAGTGGTACTGTGCACTGTCCATATATACAGGATAAGAGAAGTAGTACTGTGCACTGTCCATATACAGGATAAGAGAAGTGGTACTGTGCACTGTCCATATACAGGACTAGAGAAGTGGTACTGTGCACTGCCCATATATACAGGACAAGAGAAGTGGTACTGTGCACTGTCCATATACAGGATAAGAGAAGTGGTACTGTGCACTGCCCATATATACAGGACAAGAGAAGTGGTACTGTGCACTGTCCATATACAGGATAAGAGAAGTGGTACTGTGCACTGTCCATATATACAGGATAAGAGAAGTGGTACTGTGCACTGTCCATATACAGGACTAGAGAAGTGGTACTGTGCACTGCCCATATATACAGGATAAGAGAAGTGGTACTGTGCACTGTCCATATACAGGACTAGAGAAGTGGTACTGTGCACTGCCCATATATACAGGATAAGAGAAGTGGTACTGTGCACTGTCCATATATACAGGATAAGAGAAGTAGTACTGTGCACTGTCCGTATATACAGGATAAGAGAAGTAGTACTGTGCACTGTCCATATATACAGGATAAGAGAAGTGGTACTGTGCACTGTCCGTATATACAGGATAAGAGAAGTAGTACTGTGCACTGTCCGTATATACAGGATAAGAGAAGTAGTACTGTGCACTGTCCATATATACAGAATAAGAGAAGTGGTACTGTGCGCTGTCTGTATATACAGGAGGAGAGAAGTAGTACTGTGCACTGTCCATATATACAGGAGGAGAGAAGTGGTACTGTGCACTGTCCATATACACAGGATAAGAGAAGTGGTACTGTGCACTGTCCATATATACAGGATAAGAGAAGTGGTACTGTGCACTGTCCATATACAGGATAAGAGAAGTAGTACTGTGCACTGTCCATATATACAGAATAAGAGAAATGGTACTGTGCACTGTCCATATATACAGGATAAGAGAAGTAGTACTGTGCACTGTATATATACAGGAGGAGAGAAGTGGTACTGTGCACTGTCCGGCACCCAGCTGTATATATCATGTGTGAGAGGTTGTCACAGCCCCGCCCCCTGTTACTGACATCACTGATATAATATAATGACATGTGATCAGACATGAGATCCGCACACCTTATACTACAGTACAGCTATTCATCTATTACTACTGACAACCAGCTGTATATATCATGTCTGAGAGGTTGTCACAGCCCCGCCCCCTGTTACTGACATCACTGATAAATATAATGACATGTGATCAGACATGAGATCCGCACACCTTATACTACAGTACAGCTATTCATCTATTACTACTGACACCCAGCTGTATATATCATGTGTGAGAGGTTGTCACAGCCCCGCCCCCTGTTCTCTCTGTTTACCCTGTGAGTCAGTGACAGTTCTCGGTTCCTCCTATGATCTCATTCTTCACATATCCAGAGATTTCACAACACCAGGAGAACAATTTCCTGCCCTGACATTTGTGCTTTTTCCTTTTGAGAGCAGAAATTATCCCCCCCTCCCCCCCTATACAGGGCAACTATAATTACTGCCCCCCCCTATACAGGGCAACTATAATTACTGCCCCCCCTATACAGGGCAACTATAATTACTGCCCCCCTTACCCCCCCCCTATACAGGGCAACTATAATTACTGCCCCCCCTATACAGGGCAACTATAAATACTGCCCCCCCCATACAGGGTAATTATAAATACTGCCCCTCCTATACAGGGCAACTATAAATACTGCACCCCTATAGAGGGCAACTATAATTACTGCCCCCTCCTATACAGGGCAACTATAATTACTGCCCCCTCCTATACAGGGCAACTATAATTACTGCCCCCCCCCTATACAGGGCAACTATAATTACTGCCCCCCGGGCCCCCCCCCCTATACAGGGCAACTATAAATACTGCCCCCCCATACAGGGTAATTATAAATACTGCCCCCCCCCTATAGAGGGCAACTATAAATACTGCCCCCCCCTATAGAGGGCAACTATAAATACTGCCCCCCCTATAGAGGGCAACTATAAATACTGCCCCCCCCCCTATAGAGGGCAACTATAAATACTGCCCCCCCTATATAGGGCAACTATAAATACTGCCCCCCCATACAGGGCAACTATAAATACTGCCCCCCTATAGAGGGTAACTAGAACTACTGCCCTACCCTGAGTGTTGCCCCCAGGTAGGGGGTGACATTTTGCAACGGGCTCTGCCACGTCTGTTCCTTTGCCCCTTGCACATGGCACCCGTCAGCTCTGCCCCTTAAAGGGCCGGTCCAGTCTCTGCTTGCTGTCAGACAATAGAAACACTCCAGTAGAGACGGAGAACCCCGACAGACCTCTTACTTCTCACAGCTGAAGGTTTGTTACAGTTGCATACAGTCTTGTGTGCCTTGGTGACAATGTATCATCCTGGATTCCAGAGAACTGTGAGAAATATTAGCTAGCTGTATCTAACTGACTGTATCCAAGCTGTAGCGTTAAACCATCCGGCTGGTCGGTTATTTGGGGTGTATTTTCGTGGATTGGCCCATGCTGCTGCGCTGTGAGTGACCCCTGAACCCCCGGCTATAGCACAGGAAGGAGCGACCCCGCTCACATCTGCCGCTGACGTCACGTCCCCGGCTCTACGGCCTCATTCACACAGTAAGGAAATACGGACCTTTACTTACAGTACGTTCCACGACAGTCAGCGGGGGCGAAAACCTGTCCAGGGGTTACAGGCGGCGAGACAACAGGCGGACACAACAAGTCACTGGCTCTAGGCTTAGGGTCACAGGAACAAATAAACGTCAAATAAAATACAGTCAAAAAGTGACAGAAAGAACCCCAAAAGCAGAGGGGGAGACGAAGGAAAGAAGCGAGGGAGTCAGAGAGGGGGCAGACATGTCCTATCATGAGGGGCAGCGCCGCTAACCCATGTACAGACCATTGGGCGGGGGTCGCCCCATACATAAGGACAAAAACTGCGACTAAATGTGCGGCACTATGCGCACCGCAGCACGTTTAGCCCCACCCACTTCTATGCTGACTCCGCCCATTCTCACCCATTTCTCTGTGCGCCCCCGCACTACAGGAGCGAAGTTTTCAAAAATTTGATTCAGCAACTTGTTGTTGTCCCCCCATTTCGGGACACTTATTCCCTATGCACAGTGAAGGGGTTACGTGACCCCATTGCCGGGTCCCCCAGAGATCAGGAGGACTGACAGTGCCCCTAAGGCCTCCCTGTGAATGGAGCCTCAGTGCGCCAGTGTGAGCCGCGCCCCGCTCACTGCCGGAGAGGACCGTCCTGGTAGCCCCACAGCAGGGGCGCACTGGGAGGCCTTAGGGGGACCCGGCAATGGGGTCACTTATCCCGTCCTGCAGATAGGACAACCCCTTTAACGCAGCCGTGTGATGGCCTTTAAAAGAAACAGCTGACAACATACATGTGAATGTAGGCTTAGGCCTAAAAATGGCTGCCATGTGAATAAGCCCCTTATGGATCAACACGGGCAGCGGTCAATTAGTGTGAATAAGGCCCAACTCTGCCTTAAAGGGGTCAAAGCGAATAACGGTACAACAGGTCCATGTACTGGACACGTGACTGGTGTGAATAAGGCCTTACACTACACGCAGGCCCACTAGTCACATTTAGGGGGACATTTAGCGTTCCCTCCATGTACCAGCTTTCCTGGCATAGAGGGATTATATTGGGGCGCACATTTGGCGTCAGGTCCTTTCTGCGGCTCGCTCACCACATTGTACGGAGCAGGGTCGGGGCGCCTCGGCCTGGTGGATTTATTATAACTGACGCCAGTTTTATGCCGGGGCCTCGTGATCAGTCATCCGGGCCCGCGCCTGTCAGGACTTTATTATCGAACCTGCCCCAATGTCCTTAATCCAAGGAGACTCTGCCCTCACGGTCCATTGGAATGGTCACCCAGCTTTCCTAGAGCTCTGAATGACATAAGATCAGGAGTGTGTCTGTCAGGAGTCTGGAAAAGTTGGGTGACAACCCCTATAATAATAATAAAAATGTTCATTAGAAGTCATAACTGGAAATGAAGAAAAACCACAAAGTACAAGGGGCGGGTTTAACCGTTTCATTGCTGAACAATCACCTTAGGTTTGGCAGTGTGTGCAGTGCTACTTCCCACCATTAGGTGGCGATGTCAGTTCTTTCATAGAACCCCAGAAGTGTCAATAGTTTCTAGAGGTTTGCTCCGGGCACTGCAAAACGGGATCATGTGCAAGGACCAAAGCAGAAGTAAGGCTGGGCCCTCAACCATGGTCCGTGGCCCTCACACATGGACCGGGGCCCTCACACTGAGGCTGGGCCCTCAATCATGGTCCGTGGCCCTCACACATGGACCGGGGCCCTCACAATGAGGCTGGGCCCTCACACTGAGGCTGGGCCCTCACACAGGGACCGGGCCCCGGGCTGGGCCCTCACACAGGGGCTGGGCCCTCACACTGAGGCTGGGCCCTCACACATGGACCGGGGCCCTCACACTGAGGCTGGGCCCTCACACATGGATTGTGGCCCTCACACTGAGGCTGGGCCCTCACACAGGGACCGGGCCCTCACACTGAGGCTGGGCCCTCACACTGAGGCTGGGCCCTCACACAGGGACCGCGACCCTCACACTGAGGCTGGGCCCTCACACAGGGACCGGGCCCTCACACTGAGGCTGGGCCCTCACACAGGGACCGCGACCCTCACACTGAGGCTGGGCCCTCACACATGGATTGTGGCCCTCACACTGAGGCTGGGCCCTCACACATGGATTGTGGCCCTCACACTGAGGCTGGGCCCTCACACTGAGGCTGGGCCCTCACACTGAGGCTGGGCCCTCACACAGGGACCGCGACCCTCACACTGAGGCTGGGCCCTCACACATGGACCGGGGCCCTCACACTGAGGCTGGGCCCTCACACTGAGGCTGGGCCCTCAATCATGGTCCGTGGCCCTCACACATGGACCGGGGCCCTCACAATGAGGCTGGGCCCTCACACTGAGGCTGGGCCCTCACACAGGGACCGGGCCCTCACACTGAGGCTGGGCCCTCACACTGAGGCTGGGCCCTCACACAGGGACCGCGACCCTCACACTGAGGCTGGGCCCTCACACATGGATTGTGGCCCTCACACTGAGGCTGGGCCCTCACACAGGGACCGGGCCCTCACACTGAGGCTGGGCCCTCACACTGAGGCTGGGCCCTCACACAGGGACCGGGCCCTCACACTGAGGCTGGGCCCTCACACAGGGACCGGGCCCTCACACTGAGGCTGGGCCCTCACACAGGGACCGCGACCCTCACACTGAGGCTGGGCCCTCACACATGGATTGTGGCCCTCACACTGAGGCTGGGCCCTCACACAGGGACCGGGCCCTCACACTGAGGCTGGGCCCTCACACTGAGGCTGGGCCCTCACACAGGGACCGGGCCCTCACACTGAGGCTGGGCCCTAACACTGAGGCTGGGCCCTCACACAGGGACCGCGACCCTCACACTGAGGCTGGGCCCTCACACATGGACCGGGGCCCTCACACTGAGGCTGGGCCCTCACACTGAGGCTGGGCCCTCAATCATGGTCCGTGGCCCTCACACATGGACCGGGGCCCTCACAATGAGGCTGGGCCCTCACACTGAGGCTGGGCCCTCACACAGGGACCGGGCCCTCACACTGAGGCTGGGCCCTCACACAGGGACCGGGCCCTCACACTGAGGCTGGGCCCTCACACTGAGGCTGGGCCCTCACACTGAGGCTGGGCCCTCACACAGGGACCGCGACCCTCACACTGAGGCTGGGCCCTCACACATGGATTGTGGCCCTCACACTGAGGCTGGGCCCTCACACATGGATTGTGGCCCTCACACTGAGGCTGGGCCCTCACACTGAGGCTGGGCCCTCACACATGGATTGTGGCCCTCACACTGAGGCTGGGCCCTCACACTGAGGCCGGGCCCTCACACATGGTCCGTGGCCCTCACACATGGATTGTGGCCCTCACACTGAGGCTGGGCCCTCACACTGAGGCTGGGCCCTCACACATGGTCCGTGGCCCTCACACATGGATTGTGGCCCTCACACTGAGGCTGGGCCCTCACACATGGTCCATGGCCCTCACACATGGTCCGTGGCCCTCACACATGGTCCGTGGCCCTCACACATGGATTGTGGCCCTCACACTGAGGCTGGGCCCTCACACATGGTCCGTGGCCCTCACACATGGTCCGTGGCCCTCACACATGGATTGTGGCCCTCACACTGAGGCTGGGCCCTCACACATGGATTGTGGCCCTCACACTGAGGCTGGGCCCTCACACTGAGGCTGGGCCCTCACACTGAGGCTGGGCCCTCACACATGGATTGTGGCCCTCACACATGGATTGTGGCCCTCACACATGGATTGTGGCCCTCACACTGAGGCTGGGCCCTCACACATGGATTGTGGCCCTCACACTGAGGCTGGGCCCTCACACTGAGGCTGGGCCCTCACACTGAGGCTGGGCCCTCACACATGGTCCGTGGCCCTCACACATGGATTGTGGCCCTCACACTGAGGCTGGGCCCTCACACATGGATTGTGGCCCTCACACTGAGGCTGGGCCCTCACACATGGATTGTGGCCCTCACACTGAGGCTGGGCCCTCACACATGGATTGTGGCCCTCACATTGAGGCTGGGCCCTCACACATGGTCCATGGCCCTCACACATGGATTGTGGCCCTCACACTGAGGCTGGGCCCTCACACATGGACACACATTTATTTTAATCTCTAGCAACTGAGATGTTACATGGAAATTTCACATTCATTCTCAGAACGGTGACTCCTACTCCAGAGCCAGGCGGTATATACTATACTACCGCTGTATACGGCAGCCCAAACTAAGCCCAAAGACTGATGGAGAGAAAACCCAATATGTCCAGAAGAATCGTAGTCAGTGACTGGTGAGTGTAGGCGATGACCTGTCCTTAACCGTCCATTACCCAAATTATATGTCCATACAGTACAGGATAATACTATGTGCATACTACTAACATATCGTGTATAATACTACCACCCCCAGTGCCCAAAAAAAAAAAAAAAAAATAATAATAATAATAATAATAATAATAATAATAATAATAATAATACCACCCGCAGTGTATTAATAATAACGTTATATAGTGCATTAAGAATAATATCACCACACAATAATAAATTATAATACAACTCTATAGTACAGAAACAATACTACTACTACTAGCGCCACTCCATCGCTGTACTGTACAATATCTGATCTGTAAGCTACATTTTGGGACTATCCCTTTAAATGCCATGAGCCTGCGCAAACAACCACATAAAATCAGCAGGAAATTTCCGCAGGCCATTTGTAGACCTTTAAAGCCGAGCGCTTAGTGCGACCCCCAGGCAGGGCCGAGCCACAAATACTTCCTTTTCCTGTTTGTGGGAAACATCTCCCTAATAATGACCCTGAGCAGAGAAGATAGAAGTCCGAATATCAGGGACACCCCCAGAGCCCCCCACTTACAGGGGAACACCAACATCTTACCCTGATGACATCACATGATGATACAGCTCCAGGTTAAACATACAGAATAGGGAGAGGCCGGACTGTAGGACAGGAGAATACAATCTATTACTATCTGTTATCAGCCATGTCAGGAGAGGAGAGGCCGACTGTAGGACAGGGGAATACAATCTATTACTATCTGTTATCAGCCATGTCAGGAGAGGAGAGGCCGACTGTAGGACAGGGGAATACAATCTATTACTATCTGTTATCAGTCATGTCAGGAGAGGCCGACTGTAGGACAGGGGAATACAATCTATTACTATCTGTTATCAGTCATGTCAGGAGAGGCCGACTGTAGGACAGGGGAATACAATCTATTACTATCTGTTATCAGCCATGTCAGGAGGGGAGAGGCCGACTGTAGGACAGGGGAATACAATCTATTACTATCTGTTATCAGCCATGTCAGGAGAGGAGAGGCCGACTGTAGGACAGGGGAATACAATCTATTACTATCTGTTATCAGCCATGTCAGGAGAGGAGAGGCCGACTGTAGGACAGGGGAATACAATCTATTACTATCTGTTATCAGTCATGTCAGGAGGAGAGGCCGACTGTAGGACAGGGGAATACAATCTATTACTATCTGTTATCAGCCATGTCAGGAGGGGAGAGGCCGACTGTAGGACAGGGGAATACAATCTATTACTATCTGTTATCAGCCATGTCAGGAGAGGAGAGGCCGACTGTAGGACAGGGGAATACAATCTATTACTATCTGTTATCAGCCATGTCAGGAGGGGAGAGGCCGACTGTGGGACAGGGGAATACAATCTATTACTATCTGTTATCAGTCATGTCAGGAGAGGAGAGGCCGACTGTAGGACAGGGGAATACAATCTATTACTATCTGTTATCAGCCATGTCAGGAGGGGAGAGGCCGATTGTAGGACAGGGGAATACAATCTATTACTATCTGTTATCAGCCGTGTCAGGAGGGGAGAGGCCGACTGTAGGACAGGTGACTACAATCTATTACTATCTGTTATCAGCCATGTCAGGAGGGGAGAGGCCGACTGTAGGACAGGGGAATACAATCTATTACTATCTGTTATCAGCCATGTCAGGAGGGGAGAGGCCGACTGTAGGACAGGGGAATACAATCTATTACTATCTGTTATCAGCCATGTCAGGAGAGGAGAGGCCGACTGTAGGACAGGGGAATACAATCTATTACTATCTGTTATCAGCCGTGTCAGGAGGGGAGAGGCCGACTGTAGGACAGGGGAATACAATCTATTACTATCTGTTATCAGCCACGTCAGGAGAGGAGAGGCCGACTGTAGGACAGGGGAATACAATCTATTACTATCTGTTATCAGCCACGTCAGGAGGGGAGAGGCCGACTGTAGGACAGGTGAATACAATCTATTACTATCTGTTATCAGCCACGTCAGGAGGGGAGAGGCCGACTGTAGGACAGGGGAATACAATCTATTACTATCTGTTATCAGCCACGTCAGGAGAGGAGAGGCCGACTGTAGGACAGGAGAATACAATCTATTACTATCTGTTATCAGCCACGTCAGGAGAGGAGAGGCCGACTGTAGGACAGGGGAATACAATCTATTACTATCTGTTATCAGCCACGTCAGGAGGGGAGAGGCCGACTGTAGGACCGGAGAATACAATCTATTACTATCTGTTATCAGCCATGTCAGGAGAGGAGAGGCCGACTGTAGGACAGGGGAATACAATCTATTACTATCTGTTATCAGCCATATCAGGAGAGGCCGACTGTAGGACAGGGGAATACAATCTATTACTATCTGTTATCAGCCATGTCAGGAGAGGAGAGGCCGACTGTAGGACAGGGGAATACAATCTATTACTATCTGTTATCAGCCACGTCAGGAGAGGAGAGGCCGACTGTAGGACAGGAGAATACAATCTATTACTATCTGTTATCAGCCATGTCAGGAGAGGAGAGGCCGACTGTAGGACAGGGGAATACAATCTATTACTATCTGTTATCAGTCATGTCAGGGGGGAGAGGCCGACTGTAGGACAGGGGAATACAATCTATTACTATCTGTTATCAGCCATGTCAGGAGGGGAGAGGCCGACTGTAGGACAGGGGAATACAATCTATTACTATCTGTTATCAGTCATGTCAGGAGAGGAGAGGCCGACTGTAGGACAGGGGAATACAATCTATTACTATCTGTTATCAGCCATGTCAGGAGGGGAGAGGCCGACTGTAGGACAGGGGAATACAATCTATTACTATCTGTTATCAGCCGTGTCAGGAGGGGAGAGACCGACTGTAGGACAGGGGAATACAATCTATTACTATCTGTTATCAGCCGTGTCAGGAGGGGAGAGGCCGACTGTAGGACAGGGGAATACAATCTATTACTATCTGTTATCAGCCATGTCAGGAGAGGAGAGGCCGACTGTAGGACAGGGGAATACAATCTATTACTATCTGTTATCAGCCATGTCAGGAGAGGAGAGGCCGACTGTAGGACAGGGGAATACAATCTATTACTATCTGTTATCAGCCACGTCAGGAGGGGAGAGGCCGACTGTAGGACAGGGGAATACAATCTATTACTATCTGTTATCAGCCACGTCAGGAGAGGCCGACTGTAGGACAGGGGAATACAATCTACTACTATCTGTTATCAGCCACGTCAGGAGAGGAGAGGCCGACTGTAGGACAGGGGAATACAATCTATTACTATCTATTATCAGCCATGTCAGGAGGGGAGAGGCCGACTGTAGGACAGGGGAATACAATCTATTACTATCTGTTATCAGCCATGTCAGGAGGGGAGAGGCCGACTGTAGGACAGGGGAATACAATCTATTACTATCTGTTATCAGCCATGTCAGGAGGGGAGAGGCCGACTGTAGGACAGGGGAATACAATCTATTACTATCTGTTATCAGCCATGTCAGGAGCGGAGAGGCCGACTGTAGGACAGGGGAATACAATCTATTACTATCTGTTATCAGCCATGTCAGGAGGGGAGAGGCCGACTGTAGGACAGGGGAATACAATCTATTACTATCTGTTATCAGCCATGTCAGGAGGGGAGAGGCCGACTGTAGGACAGAGGAATACAATCTATTACTATCTGTTATCAGCCACGTCAGGAGAGGAGGGGCCGACTGTAGGACAGGGGAATACAATCTATTACTATCTGTTATCAGCCATGTCAGGAGGGGAGAGGCCGACTGTAGGACAGGGGAATACAATCTATTACTATCTGTTATAAGACATGTCAGGAGGGGAGAGGCCGACTGTAGGACAGGTGACTACAATCTATTACTATCTGTTATCAGCCATGTCAGGAGAGGAGAGGCCGACTGTAGGACAGGGGAATACAATCTATTAGTATCTGTTATCAGCCATGTCAGGAGGGGAGAGGCCGACTGTAGGACAGGGGACTACAATCTATTACTATCTGTTATCAGCCATGTCAGGAGGGGAGAGGCCGACTGTAGGACAGGGGACTACAATCTATTACTATCTGTTATCAGCCATGTCAGGAGAGGAGAGGCCGACTGTAGGACAGGGGAATACAATCTATTACTATCTGTTATCAGCCATGTCAGGAGGGGAGAGGCCGACTGTAGGACAGGGGAATATAATCTATTACTATCTGTTATCAGCCATGTCAGGAGAGGAGAGGCCGACTGTAGGACAGGGGAATACAATCTATTACTATCTGTTATCAGCCACGTCAGAAGAGGCCGACTGTAGGACAGGGGAATACAATCTATTACTATCTGTTATCAGCCACGTCAGAAGAGGCCGACTGTAGGACAGGGGAATACAATCTATTACTATCTGTTATCAGCCATGTCAGGAGAGGAGAGGCCGACTGTAGGACAGGGGAATACAATCTATTACTATCTGTTATCAGCCATGTCAGGAGGGGAGAGGCCGACTGTAGGACAGGGGAATACAATCTATTACTATCTGTTATCAGCCATGTCAGGAGAGGAGAGGCCGACTGTAGGACAGGGGAATACAATCTATTACTATCTGTTATCAGCCATGTCAGGAGGGGAGAGGCCGACTGTAGGACAGGGGAATACAATCTATTACTATCTGTTATCAGTCATGTCAGGAGAGTAGAGGCCGACTGTAGGACAGGGGAATACAATCTATTACTATCTGTTATCAGCCATGTCAGGAGAGGAGAGGCCGACTGTAGGACAGGGGAATACAACCTATTACTATCTGTTATCAGCCATGTCAGGAGAGGAGAGGCCGACTGTAGGACAGGGGAATACAATCTATTACTATCTGTTATCAGCCATGTCAGGAGAGGAGAGGCCGACTGTAGGACAGGGGAATACAATCTATTACTATCTGTTATCAGCCATGTCAGGAGGGGAGAGGCCGACTGTAGGACAGGGGAATACAATCTATTACTATCTGTTATCAGCCATGTCAGGAGGGGAGAGGCCGACTGTAGGACAGGGGAATACAATCTATTACTATCTGTTATCAGCCATGTCAGGAGAGGAGAGGCCGACTGTAGGACAGGGGAATACAATCTATTACTATCTGTTATCAGCTGTGACGTCACTCCCCTCTGATTCTCAGTGTCTAGCGCTGAGCTCTGATTTTGGTCTTTACTTCCTCCTAAGTCACTGAAAGGCAGAAGTAAAGATTCCGGGCTCAGCGTGAGGCGGTATCACAGTGATGAGGATGATCTGCGCCACCTCCACCATGTCAGGCGCAAGAAAAGGGAAGCAAAGCTTTATCCTCCCAACTGCAGAAGAGAAACCCATAGCGACAGCCAACTTGTATCACACAGGAAAGGCTTAGATACACAGCTCAGCAGACCGGATAGGATTAGATACAGTGATACAGCTGCAGTCAGCCTCACTTTTACAGTGGTTCACAGTTATAAGGCCTCTAGGTGGCATCATCTTATGTAACCACTGCAGATGTCACAGTCTCTGATGGGGGGCGCTACTGGACACGTCTAGTAATATGACATAACCTTTGGCTATAATCAGCCCCCATAATAGAAGACGACAACGTTTAGGACGGTTGTACAAATTCTTGAGATATTTGCCTCTCGGATTCTTCCTGTTGTATGTATTGTTTTGCTTCCACGCTGGTGTCCTGTCCTTCTCCAGGATGGAGGAGCTTCCTCTGCTGGGGGCCACTTATCTATGGCGCGCGGTGTGACATCGGCACAGATCGCCTTATGTGCTGGGGGGTCAAAGGGCTCGGGGATGTCACCCCATTAAACAGCATGGTCAGGTGGAAGTCCACCCACTGCGAAACCTCACCGTCTGTCCCACCAAAAAATACTGAGCACCTAGTGTGGACCAGGCTTGTAGCAAGCAAGCTCCGCCCACAGACAGTAACCACACCCCCTTGGATGAGGACTGCCAGCCTCTGCCCCCCACAGTTTTGTATTCGATGCAGCTGATCTTACAGTCTTTATAGGAGATCTGTACTGACCTCTCTACAAACCATGAGGTGGACACAGATTACAAAACTGGAAGAACGTCGCCTCAGTCTTCACTGCCAAGGACTTTCTTCCCAAAACGTGTGCGTCTTACACAGAAACGCGACCACTTCCTCATAACCCTGGAGAAAACCTGCATCATCTGCTATGTACATGACCAAGGAACTGATCAGAGTCACACAATACCCAAATAATACCGCCATACAATGTCTACATAGTACAGTGATGGTGAAATATCACAGAGTGTAACCTCAGGGGGCGTCTGGAAGTTCAGAGCGTCGTAGTACTCTTTTAAGATGACAACAGTTACTAGAACAGTCTCTCAAGACCTGGGAGTGTTAATATCACCTTGCAGTGGAGGTTCCCTTTAAGTTTTACAATCATGAAGAAAATGACAAATAACCCCTGCCCAATAAATATACCAGACCTACCACGTGCATCACCGATGTAACACCGATATCCCCCATACAACCCCCACCCCCTGAAAAAAAAAAAGATAAAACGGCCCCAAGTGATTCATCCCACAAACAATCATCTCTGTGTAATATAAAATGTTGGCAGAGACGACTTGTTCATTTTATTTTGAGGAAAAATGTGTTATGGAGGTCTTGGCTGTCAGCGAAAGAGACAGCGCGCTAAAGAGAGACAGCGCGCTAAAGAGAGACAGCGCGCTAAAGAGAGACAGAGCGCTAAAGAGAGACAGCGCGCTAAAGAGAGACAGAGCGCTAAAGAGAGACAGCGCGCTAAGGAGCAGGCGCTAAAGAGAGACAGCGCGCTAAAGAGAGACAGCGCGCTAAAGAGAGACAGCGCGCTAAAGAGAGACAGCGCGCTAAAGAGAGACAGCGCGCTAAAGAGAGACAGCGCGCTAAAGAGAGACAGCGCGCTAAAGAGAGACAGAGCGCTAAAGAGAGACAGCGCGCTAAAGAGAGACAGCGCGCTAAAGAGACAGCTATAATACTGCTCCTATGTACAAGAATATAACTACTATAATACTACTCCTATGTACAAGAATATAACTACTATAATACTGCCCCCTATGTACAAGAATATAACTACTATAATACTGCCCCCTATATACAAGAATATAACTACTATAATACTGCTCCTATGTACAAGAATATAACTACTATAATACTACTCCTATGTACAAGAATATAACTACTATAATACTACTCCTATGTACAAGAATATAACTACTGTAATACTACCTCCTATGTACAAGAATATAACTACTATAATACTACCCCCTATGTACAAGAATATAACTACTATAATACTACTCCTATGTACAAGAATATAACTACTATAATACTGCTCCTATGTACAAGAATATAACTACTATAATACTGCACCTATGTACAAGAATATAACTACTATAATACTGCTCCTATGTACAAGAATATAACTACTATAATACTACCTCCTATGTACAAGAATATAACTACTATAATACTACCCCCTATGTACAAGAATATAACTACTATAATACTGCTCCTATGTACAAGAATATAACTACTATAATACTGCCTCCTATGTACAAGAATATAACTACTATAATACTGCCTCCTATGTACAAGAATATAACTACTATAATACTGCTCCTATGTACAAGAATATAACTACTATAATACTGCTCCTATGTACAAGAATATAACTACTATAATACTGCCCCCTATGTACAAGAATATAACTACTATAATACTGCCCCCTATGTACAAGAATATAACTACTATAATACTACCTCCTATGTACAAGAATATAACTACTATAATACTGCCCCCTATGTACAAGAATATAACTACTATAATACTGCCTCCTATGTACAAGAATATAACTACTATAATACTGCTCCTATGTACAAGAATATAACTACTATAATACTACCCCCTATGTACAAGAATATAACTACTATAATACTGCTCCTATGTACAAGAATATAACTACTATAATACTGCTCCTATGTACAAGAATATAACTACTATAATACTGCTCCTATGTACAAGAATATAACTACTATAATACTACCTCCTATGTACAAGAATATAACTACTATAATACTGCCTCCTATGTACAAGAATATAACTACTATAATACTGCTCCTATGTACAAGAATATAACTACTATAATACTGCCTCCTATGTACAAGAATATAACTACTATAATACTGCTCCTATGTACAAGAATATGACTACTATAATACTGCTCCTATGTACAAGAATATAACTACTATAATACTACCTCCTATGTACAAGAATATAACTACTATAATACTACCTCCTATGTACAAGAATATAACTACTATAATACTGCCTCCTATGTACAAGAATATAACTACTATAATACTACTCCTATGTACAAGAATATGACTACTATAATACTGCTCCTATGTACAAGAATATAACTACTATAATACTGCCTCCTATGTACAAGAATATAACTACTATAATACTACCTCCTATGTACAAGAATATAACTACTATAATACTGCTCCTATGTACAAGAATATAACTACTATAATACTACTCCTATGTACAAGAATATGACTACTATAATACTGCTCCTATGTACAAGAATATAACTACTATAATACTACCTCCTATGTACAAGAATATAACTACTATAATACTACTCCTATGTACAAGAATATAACTACTATAATACTGCTCCTATGTACAAGAATATAACTACTATAATACTACCTCCTATGTACAAGAATATAACTACTATAATACTACCTCCTATGTACAAGAATATAACTACTATAATACTGCTCCTATGTACAAGAATATAACTACTATAATACTACTCCTATGTACAAGAATATGACTACTATAATACTGCTCCTATGTACAAGAATATAACTACTATAATACTACCTCCTATGTACAAGAATATAACTACTATAATACTACCTCCTATGTACAAGAATATAACTACTATAATACTGCTCCTATGTACAAGAATATAACTACTATAATACTGCTCCTATGTACAAGAATATAACTACTATAATACTGCTCCTATGTACAAGAATATAACTACTATAATACTACCTCCTATGTACAAGAATATAACTACTATAATACTGCTCCTATGTACAAGAATATAACTACTATAATACTACTCCTATGTACAAGAATATAACTACTATAATACTGCTCCTATGTACAAGAATATAACTACTATAATACTGCTCCTATGTACAAGAATATAACTACTATAATACTGCTCCTATGTACAAGAATATAACTACTATAATACTGCTCCTATGTACAAGAATATAACTACTATAATACTACTCCTATGTACAAGAATATAACTACTATAATACTACTCCTATGTACAAGAATATAACTACTTTAATACTACTCCTATGTACAAGAATATAACTACTATAATACTACCTCCTATGTACAAGAATATAACTACTATAATACTACCTCCTATGTACAAGAATATAACTACTATAATACTGCCTCCTATGTACAAGAATATAACTACTATATTACTGCTCCTATGTACAAGAATATAACTACTATAATACTGCTCCTATGTACAAGAATATAACTACTATAATACTACCTCCTATGTACAAGAATATAACTACTATAATACTACTCCTATGTACAAGAATATAACTACTATAATACTGCCTCCTATGTACAAGAATATAACTACTATAATACTACTCCTATGTACAAGAATATGACTACTATAATACTGCTCCTATGTACAAGAATATAACTACTATAATACTACCTCCTATGTACAAGAATATAACTACTATAATACTACCTCCTATGTACAAGAATATAACTACTATAATACTGCTCCTATGTACAAGAATATAACTACTATAATACTACTCCTATGTACAAGAATATAACTACTATAATACTGCTCCTATGTACAAGAATATAACTACTATAATACTACCTCCTATGTACAAGAATATGACTACTATAATACTACTCCTATGTACAAGAATATAACTACTATAATACTGCCTCCTATGTACAAGAATATAACTACTATAATACTACTCCTATGTACAAGAATATAACTACTATAATACTGCTCCTATGTACAAGAATATAACTACTATAATACTACCTCCTATGTACAAGAATATAACTACTATAATACTACCTCCTATGTACAAGAATATAACTACTATAATACTGCTCCTATGTACAAGAATATAACTACTATAATACTACTCCTATGTACAAGAATATAACTACTATAATACTGCTCCTATGTACAAGAATATAACTACTATAATACTACCTCCTATGTACAAGAATATAACTACTATAATACTGCTCCTATGTACAAGAATATAACTACTATAATACTACCTCCTATGTACAAGAATATAACTACTATAATACTGCTCCTATGTACAAGAATATAACTACTATAATACTGCTCCTATGTACAAGAATATAACTACTATAATACTACCTCCTATGTACAAGAATATAACTACTATAATACTGCTCCTATGTACAAGAATATAACTACTATAATACTGCTCCTATGTACAAGAATATAACTACTATAATACTGCCTCCTATGTACAAGAATATAACTACTATAATACTGCTCCTATGTACAAGAATATAACTACTATAATACTGCTCCTATGTACAAGAATATAACTACTATAATACTACTCCTATATACAAGAATATAACTACTATAATACTGCTCCTATGTACAAGAATATAACTACTATAATACTACCTCCTATGTACAAGAATATAACTACTATAATACTACTCCTATGTACAAGAATATAACTACTATAATACTACCTCCTATGTACAAGAATATAACTACTATAATACTGCTCCTATGTACAAGAATATAACTACTATAATACTGCTCCTATGTACAAGAATATAACTACTATAATACTGCTCCTATGTACAAGAATATAACTACTATAATACTACCTCCTATGTACAAGAATATAACTACTATAATACTGCCTCCTATATACAAGAATATAACTACTATATTACTGCTCCTATGTACAAGAATATAACTACTATAATACTGCTCCTATGTACAAGAATATAACTACTATAATACTACCTCCTATGTACAAGAATATAACTACTATAATACTGCTCCTATGTACAAGAATATAACTACTATAATACTGCCTCCTATGTACAAGAATATAACTACTATAATACTACTCCTATGTACAAGAATATAACTACTATAATACTGCTCCTATGTACAAGAATATAACTACTATAATACTACCTCCTATGTACAAGAATATAACTACTATAATACTACCTCCTATGTACAAGAATATAACTACTATAATACTGCTCCTATGTACAAGAATATAACTACTATAATACTACTCCTATGTACAAGAATATAACTACTATAATACTGCTCCTATGTACAAGAATATAACTACTATAATACTACCTCCTATGTACAAGAATATGACTACTATAATACTGCTCCTATGTACAAGAATATAACTACTATAATACTGCCTCCTATGTACAAGAATATAACTACTATAATACTACTCCTATGTACAAGAATATAACTACTATAATACTGCTCCTATGTACAAGAATATAACTACTATAATACTACCTCCTATGTACAAGAATATAACTACTATAATACTACCTCCTATGTACAAGAATATAACTACTATAATACTGCTCCTATGTACAAGAATATAACTACTATAATACTACTCCTATGTACAAGAATATGACTACTATAATACTGCTCCTATGTACAAGAATATAACTACTATAATACTGCTCCTATGTACAAGAATATAACTACTATAATACTGCTCCTATGTACAAGAATATAACTACTATAATACTGCCTCCTATGTACAAGAATATAACTACTATAATACTGCTCCTATGTACAAGAATATAACTACTATAATACTGCTCCTATGTACAAGAATATAACTACTATAATACTACTCCTATGTACAAGAATATAACTACTATAATACTGCTCCTATGTACAAGAATATAACTACTATAATACTACCTCCTATGTACAAGAATATAACTACTATAATACTACTCCTATGTACAAGAATATAACTACTATAATACTACCTCCTATGTACAAGAATATGACTACTATAATACTGCTCCTATGTACAAGAATATAACTACTATAATACTGCACCTATGTACAAGAATATAACTACTATAATACTGCTCCTATGTACAAGAATATAACTACTATAATACTGCTCCTATGTACAAGGATATAACTACTATAATACTACTCCTATGTACAAGAATATAACTACTATAATACTGCTCCTATGTACAAGAATATAACTACTATAATACTGCTCCTATGTACAAGAATATAACTACTATAATACTGCTCCTATGTACAAGAATATAACTACTATAATACTGCTCCTATGTACAAGAATATAACTACTATAATACTACTCCTATGTACAAGAATATAACTACTATAATACTACCTCCTATGTACAAGAATATAACTACTATAATACTACCTCCTATGTACAAGAATATAACTACTATAATACTGCCTCCTATGTACAAGAATATAACTACTATATTACTGCTCCTATGTACAAGAATATGACTACTATAATACTGCTCCTATGTACAAGAATATAACTACTATAATACTACCTCCTATGTACAAGAATATGACTACTATAATACTACTCCTATGTACAAGAATATAACTACTATAATACTGCTCCTATGTACAAGAATATAACTACTATAATACTACCTCCTATGTACAAGAATATAACTACTATAATACTACCTCCTATGTACAAGAATATAACTACTATAATACTGCTCCTATGTACAAGAATATAACTACTATAATACTACCTCCTATGTACAAGAATATAACTACTATAATACTGCTCCTATGTACAAGAATATAACTACTATAATACTGCTCCTATGTACAAGAATATAACTACTATAATACTACCTCCTATGTACAAGAATATAACTACTATAATACTGCTCCTATGTACAAGAATATAACTACTATAATACTGCTCCTATGTACAAGAATATAACTACTATAATACTACCTCCTATGTACAAGAATATAACTACTATAATACTGCTCCTATGTACAAGAATATAACTACTATAATACTGCTCCTATGTACAAGAATATAACTACTATAATACTACTCCTATGTACAAGAATATAACTACTATATTACTGCTCCTATGTACAAGAATATAACTACTATAATACTACTCCTATGTACAAGAATATAACTACTATAATACTACCTCCTATGTACAAGAATATGACTACTATAATACTGCTCCTATGTACAAGAATATAACTACTATAATACTGCACCTATGTACAAGAATATAACTACTATAATACTGCTCCTATGTACAAGAATATAACTACTATAATACTGCTCCTATGTACAAGGATATAACTACTATAATACTACTCCTATGTACAAGAATATAACTACTATAATACTGCTCCTATGTACAAGAATATAACTACTATAATACTGCTATGTACAAGAATATAACTACTATAATACTGCTCCTATGTACAAGAATATAACTACTATAATACTGCTCCTATGTACAAGAATATAACTACTATAATACTGCTCCTATGTACAAGAATATAACTACTATAATACTACTCCTATGTACAAGAATATAACTACTATAATACTGCCCTATGTACAAGAATATAACTACTATAATACTACTCCTATGTACAAGAATATAACTACTATAATACTACCTCCTATGTACAAGAATATAACTACTATAATACTGCCCCTATGTACAAGACTATAACTACTATAATACTGCTCCTATGTACAAGAATATAACTACTATAATACTGCCTCCTATGTACAAGAATATAACTACTATAATACTACTCCTATGTACAAGAATATAACTACTATAATACTACCTCCTATGTACAAGAATATAGCTACTATAATACTGCCCCTATGTACAAGACTATAACTACTATAATACTGCTCCTATGTACAAGAATATAACTACTATAATACTACCTCCTATGTACAAGAATATAACTACTATAATACTGCCTCCTATATACAAGAATATAACTACTATATTACTGCTCCTATGTACAAGAATATGACTACTATAATACTGCTCCTATGTACAAGAATATAACTACTATAATACTACCTCCTATGTACAAGAATATGACTACTATAATACTGCTCCTATGTACAAGAATATAACTACTATAATACTGCTCCTATGTACAAGAATATAACTACTATAATACTGCTCCTATGTACAAGAATATAACTACTATAATACTACTATGTACAAGAATATAACTACTATAATACTGCTCCTATGTACAAGAATATAACTACTATAATACTGCTCCTATGTACAAGAATATAACTACTATAATACTGCTATGTACAAGAATATAACTACTATAATACTACTCCTATGTACAAGAATATAATTGCTATAATACTGCGGTGTCCATCACTATTATATTATATTACTGCGGTGTCCATCACGATTATATTATAGCGGTCACTATTATATTACTGCGGTGTCCATCACTATTATATTCTATTACTGCGGTGTGTATCACTATTGTATTATAGTGGTCACTATTATATTATTGCGGTGTGTATCACTATATTATATTATAGCGGTCACTATTATATTACTGCGGTGTCTATCACTATATTATATTACTGCGGTGTGTATCACTATTCTATTATTGCAGTGTCTATCACTATTATATTATTGCGGTGTCTATCACTATATTATATTATAGCGGTCACTATTATATTACTGCGGTGTCCATCACTATATACTATTATTGCAGTGTCTATCACTATTATATTATTGCGATGTCTATCACTATATTATATTATAGCGGTCACTATTATATTACTGCGGTGTGTATCACTCTTCTATTATTGCAGTGTCTATCACTATTATATTATAGCGGTCACTAGTATATTACTGTGGTGTCCATCACTATTATATTATAGCGGTCACTAGTATATTACTGCGGTGTCTATCACTATTATATTATAGCGGTCACTAGTATATTACTGCGGTGTCCATCACTATTATATTATATTACTGCGGTGTCTATCACTATTATATTATAGCGGTCACTATTATATTACTGCGGTGTTTATCACTATTATATTATATTATTGCGGTGTGTATCACTATTATATTATAGAGGTCACTAGTATATTACTGCGGTATCTATCACTATTATATTATAGCGGTCACTATTATATTACTGCGGTGTCCATCACTATTATATTATATTACTGCGGTGTCTATCACTATTATATTATAGCGGTCACTATTCTATTACTGCGGTGTGTATCACTATTATATTATAGCGGTCACTAGTATATTACTGCGGTGTGTATCACTATTATATTATAGTGGTCACTATTCTATTACTGCGGTGTCCATCACTATTATATTATATTACTGCGGTGTCTATCACTATTATATTATAGCGGTCACTAGTATATTACTGCGGTGTCCATCACTATTATATTATAGCGGTCACTAGTATATTACTGCGGTGTCTATCACTATTATATTATAGCGGTCACTAGTATATTACTGCGGTGTCCATCACTATTATATTATATTACTGCGGAGTCTATCACTATTATATTATAGCGGTCACTAGTATATTACTGCGGTGTGTATCACTATTATATTATAGCGGTCACTATTATATTACTGCGGTGTCTATCACTATATTATATTACTGCGGTGTTTATCACTATTATATTATATTATTGCGGTGTGTATCACTATTATATTATAGCGGTCACTAGTATATTACTGCGGTGTCTATCACTATTATATTATAGCGGTCACTATTATATTACTGCGGTGTCTATCACTATTATATTATAGCGGTCACTATTCTATTACTGCGGTGTCTATCACTATTATATTATAGCGGTCACTAGTATATTACTGCGGTGTCCATCACTATTATATTATATTACTGCGGTGTCTATCACTATTATATTATAGCGGTCACTAGTATATTACTGCGGTGTGTATCACTATTATATTATAGCGGTCACTAGTATATTACTGCAGTGTCTATCACTATTATATTATAGCGGTCACTAGTATATTACTGCGGTGTCCATCACTATTATATTATAGCGGTCACTATTCTATTACTGCGGTGTCCATCACTATTATATTATATTACTGCGGTGTCTATCACTATTATATTATAGCGGTCACTATTATATTACTGCGGTGTCCATCACTATTATATTATATTACTGCGGGTGTCTATCACTATTATATTATAGCGGTCACTATTCTATTATTGCGGTGTCTATCACTATTATATTATAGCGGTCACTAGTATATTACTTGGTGTGTATCACTATTATATTATAGCGGTCACTAGTATATTACTGCGGTGTCCATCACTATTATATTATATTACTGCGGTGTGTATCACTATTATATTATAGCGGTCACTAGTATATTACTGCGGTGTGTATCACTATTATATTATAGCGGTCACTGTTTTTAGTATATTACTGCGGTGTGTATCACTATTATATTATAGCGGTCACTAGTATATTACTGCGGTGTCTATCACTATTATATTATAGCGGTCACTAGTATATTACTGCGGTGTCCATCACTATTATATTATATTACTGCGGTGTCCATCACTATTATATATATATTACTGCGGTGTGTATCACTATTATATTATAGCGGTCACTATTATATTACTGCGGTGTCCATCACTATTATATTAAGCCCTAGTATACTACTGTGTCTATCACTATTATATTATAGCGGTCACTATTATATTACTGCAGTGTCTATCACTATTATATTATAGCGGTCACTATTATATTACTGCGGTGTGTATCACTATTATATTATAGCGGTCACTAGTATATTACTGCGGTGTCTATCACTATTATATTATAGCGGTCACTATTATATTACTGCGGTGTCTATCACTATTATATTATAGCGGTCACTATTCTATTACTGCGGTGTCCATCACTATTATATTATATTACTGCTGTGTCTATCACTATTATATTATAGCGGTCTCTATTCTATTACTGCGGTGTGTATCACTATTATATTATAGCGGTCACTAGTATATTACTGCGGTGTGTATCACTATTATATTATAGCGGTCACTAGTATATTACTGCGGTGTCTATCACTATTATATTATAGGGTACTATTATATTACTGCGGTTCCATCACTATTATATTATATTACTGCGGTGTCCATCACTATTATATTTGTATATTACTGCGGTGTCTATCACTATTATATTATAGCGGTCACTAGTATATTACTGCGGTGTCTATCACTATTATATTATAGCGGTCACTAGTATATTACTGCGGTGTCTATCACTATTATATTATAGCGGTCACTAGTATATTACTGCGGTGTCTATCACTATTATATTATAGCGGTCACTAGTATATTACTGCGGTGTGTATCACTATTATATTATAGCGGTCACTAGTATATTACTGCGGTGTCTATCACTATTATATTATAGCGGTCACTATTCTATTACTGCGGTGTCTATCACTATTAAATTATAGCGGTCACTAGTATATTACTGCGGTGTCCATCACTATTATATTATAGCGGTCACTATTATATTACTGCGGTGTCTATCACTATTATATTATAGCGGTCACTAGTATATTACTGCGGTGTCTATCACTATTATATTATAGCGGTCACTAGTATATTACTGCGGTGTCTATCACTATTATATTATAGCGGTCACTAGTATATTACTGCGGTGTGTATCACTATTATATTATAGCAGTCACTAGTATATTACTGCGGTGTCTATCACTATTATATTATAGCAGTCACTAGTATATTACTGCGGTGTCCATCACTATTATATTATATTACTGCTGTGTCTATCACTATTATATTATAGCGGTCACTATTATATTACTGCGGTGTCTATCACTATTATATTATAGCGGTCACTATTATATTACTGCGGTGTCTATCACTATTATATTATAGCGGTCACTATTATATTACTGCGGTGTCTATCACTATTATATTATAGCGGTCACTATTATATTACTGCGGTGTGTATCACTATTATATTATAGCGGTTACTAGTATATTACTGCGGTGTGTATCACTATTATATTATAGCGGTCACTAGTATATTACTGCGGTGTCTATCACTATTATATTATAGCGGTCACTAGTATATTACTGCGGTGTCTATCACTATTATATTATAGCGGTCACTAGTATATTACTGCGGTGTCTATCACTATTATATTATAGCGGTCACTATTATATTACTGCGGTGTCCATCACTATTATATTATATTACTGCGGTGTCTATCACTATTATATTATAGCGGTCACTATTCTATTACTGCGGTGTCCATCACTATTATATTATATTACTGCTGTGTCTATCACTATTATATTATAGCTGTCACTATTATATTACTGCGGTGTGTATCACTATTATATTATAGCGGTCACTAGTATATTACTGCGGTGTGTATCACTATTATATTATAGCGGTCACTAGTATATTACTGCGGTGTCTATCACATTATATTATAGCGGCATATATTATAGCGGTCATAAAAGCGGCCTATTCTATTACTGCGGTGTCCATCACTATTATATTATATTACTGCGGTGTCTATCACTATTATATTATAGCGGTCACTATTCTATTACTGCGGTGTCCATCACTATTATATTATATTACTGCTGTGTCTATCACTATTATATTATAGCGGTCACTATTATATTACTGCGGTGTCTATCACTATTATATTATAGCGGTCACTATTCTATTACCGTGCGGTGTGTATCACTATTATATTATAGCGGTCACTAGTATATTACTGCGGTGTCTATCACTATTATATTATAGCGGTCACTAGTATATTACTGCGGTGTCTATCACTATTATATTATAGCGGTCACTATTATATTACTGCGGTGTCCATCACTATTATATTATATTACTGCGGTGTCTATCACTATTATATTATAGCGGTCACTAGTATATTACTCCGGTGTCCATCACTATTATATTATATTACTGCTGTGTCTATCACTATTATATTATAGCGGTCACTATTATATTACTGCGGTGTCTATCACTATTATATTATAGCGGTCACTATTCTATTACTGCGGTGTGTATCACTATTATATTATAGCGGTCACTAGTATATTACTGCGGTGTGTATCACTATTATATTATAGCGGTCACTAGTATATTACTGCGGTGTCTATCACTATTATATTATAGCGGTCACTAGTATATTACTGCGGTGTCCATCACTATTATATTATATTACTGCGGTGTGTATCACTATTATATTATAGCGGTCACTATTATATTACTGCGGTGTCTATCACTATTATATTATAGCGGTCACTAGTATATTACTGCGGTGTCTATCACTATTATATTATAGCGGTCACTAGTATATTACTGCGGTGTCCATCACTATTATATTATATTACTGCGGTGTCTATCACTATTATATTATAGCGGTCACTAGTATATTACTGCGGTGTCTATCACTATTATATTATAGCGGTCACTATTCTATTATTGCGGTGTCTATCACTATTATATTATAGCGGTCACTAGTATATTACTGCGGTGTGTATCACTATTATATTATAGCGGTCACTATTCTATTACTGCGGTGTCCATCACTATTATATTATAGCGGTCACTAGTATATTACTGCGGTGTCTATCACTATTATATTATAGCGGTCACTAGTATATTACTGCGGTGTCCATCACTATTATATTATATTACTGCGGTGTCTATCACTATTATATTATAGCGGTCACTAGTATATTACTGCGGTGTCCATCACTATTATATTATAGCGGTCACTAGTATATTACTGCGGTGTCTATCACTATTATATTATAGCAGTCACTATTCTATTATTGCGGTGTCTATCACTATTATATTATAGCGGTCACTAGTATATTACTGCGGTGTCCATCACTATTATATTATATTACTGCGGTGTCCATCACTATTATATTATATTACTGCGGTGTCTATCACTATTATATTATAGCGGTCACTAGTATATTACTGCGGTGTCTATCACTATTATATTATAGCGGTCACTAGTATATTACTGCGGTGTCTATCACTATTATATTATAGCGGTCACTAGTATATTACTGCGGTGTCCATCACTATTATATTATATTACTGCGGTGTCCATCACTATTATATTATATTACTGCGGGGTCTATCACTATTATATTATAGCGGTCACTAGTATATTACTGCGGTGTCCATCACTATTATATTATATTACTGCGGTGTCCATCACTATTATATTATATTACTGCGGTGTCCATCACTATTATATTATATTACTGCGGTGTCCATCACTATTATATTATATTACTGCGGTGTCCATCACTATTATATTATATTACTGCGGTGTCCATCACTATTATATTATATTACTGCGGTGTCTATCACTATTATATTATAGCGGTCACTAGTATATTACTGCGGTGTCCATCACTATTATATTATATTACTGCGGTGTCCATCACTATTATATTATATTACTGCGGTGTCTATCACTATTATATTATAGCGGTCACTAGTATATTACTGCGGTGTCTATCACTATTATATTATAGCGGTCACTATTATATTACTGCGGTGTCCATCACTATTATATTATATTACTGCGGTGTCTATCACTATTATATTATAGCGGTCACTATTCTATTACTGCGGTGTCTATCACTATTATATTATAGCGGTCACTAGTATATTACTGCGGTGTCCATCACTAGGTGTTGTATTATCGGAGCAGACAGACGAGTATTTCTCGGTATCTGGAGCTGTGAGATGTTACAGACCTTGTCTTGTTATGTGACAGTTTTCACGTCTTGTCTCCTGTTAGCGCACCGCGCACACGGTGATGAGGACTTCTTGTTACTGACTTGTTCCTTGTCCTCTTATCTGTTCCGGGACGTTTGGCATGTTTCTGCAGGAATTCCTTTGCTGCCCGTCCAGTCTCTGCGCCCTCCTCCTCCTGCCCAGGGCCGTGCGGCAGATAACACCGAATAGTCATGCAATAACCCAGCCCAGCGAAAGTTGTCATTGCTGAGGTTATTGGAGGACACAACAAGTTAATAGGAGGGTAATTGACAGAATCTGCAGAGGCTCATCAAGGGTTAAGGAAGAACATAAGAAAAGCAGTTAAGAAAAAAAAATATATATATATTACCCTCCCTTATTTATTGATTATTCAGAACTAAACTGGTGAAGAGATAATGTGGTCAGCAGGAGAGTTCTTCAGGGACTATGTACTATTGAGCTCCTCGGGGGCGGGGTGATGATGATCAGGTCAGAGATCACATGGACTAGATATCCAACTATGGTCATAAAGTAACTTTGGGGAGGTTAGTCTGACCATGTGACCCACAGCACAGGACAACAGGCAGAACACAAGGCCTTGGAAACAGAGATAATATAGGCTCCTCCCCTTTGGCTATTATGGCTCTCGGGCCCCTGCAGGGAATCCACAGATAAAAGGCAGGAAAGGAGCCGTTTTACTTTCTGATGACATGACAGCTGTAAACCCTGTACACTGGCTGACTTTTTGGATATTTGTGTGTATATGTATGTGGGGGGTTATATCTCTATATCCGCCCTCTGAGGTTACGTCGCTGCTGTTTTGTTACACTGTGTAGTTACACTTGGACGCTGTTCCGCCTCAGAAGACGCGCTCCTTTATTGTACATACCACAGACTTACGTGCCAAACTTTTTGAATGTTTTCCAAGCAGCTTGTAAGCAGCCAGCTCGCCCTCCCGTGTCCCGAACCTGCCCTGGATGAGTCACCCGCCTGGTGGATCACTGCAGCCCCATCATCCAAGCCTTACGCAAAGCTAGGAGCGGCATACAAAGGGTTACATCTCGCCGTGATCCGTGTCGTGGCACAGATACAAGACACGCGAGGGCCAAGACAAACAGACATAAGCACAGAACATGATCGGGCTCTTTACTACTGGAGACAGCCGAATGGATCTCAGGCTTAGATACCCCAAGTATCTTACATGATGGGCTTGGATACAGCAGCACTGCACACATGATAGGAGTAGTAGTTGTCATGCACCTACAGTAAGCCTATCCTCACAGATTAGTCACTGGAATGTATCCGAGCTCTCCACATTAGAGCGCGATGTATTTTCCCATGTAGAGGCGGAGCGGGGGTGACGTGCTCTGTGAGAGCAGCCAAGACTTGTACTGAGCTCATCTCTCTATTCCCATCCCCCAGGGCGGGCACAGCCCAATTACCAGTCATTTGTCTCGGCCTCATTACTTATTCCTTTGTAATGGGTGGATGGGTATAAATTAGCGCCTTAATTAATGATGGGGCGGGTCAGGATTGGGGATCACAGGGAGCCTGGCAGTGACAATGTATCGGCTCATGTCTTCTGTACATACAGACTCCTATCACATTAGGACATGACCAGTCAGACTGCACCAAGTAAGCACCAAAACACACTCCAGGAGGGCCAGAAAGCAGTAAGACAGGCCACAATGCTGCAAAGGCTCCTCAGGGGCGGGGCCAGGATACGCCTGTAAGCAAAGACACCCAATCACAGGTCTCTTATACAGGGTGCACAGCCTTAGTACACAACAGGGCACCACGGCTTATAGTAATGACCTTACAAGTCCTCTCATCCTTCATAGTAGCGGAACGGAGGGCACTAATCCCAACCCCAGCCCCAAATAGCGGAACGGAGGGCGCTAATCCCAACCCCAGCCCCAAATAGCGGAACGGAGGGCACTAATCCCCCCTACCCCAAATAGCGGAACGGAGGGCGCTAATCCGAACCCCAGCCCCAAATAGCGGAACGGAGGGCACTAATCCCAACCCCAGCCCCAAATAGCGGAACGGAGGGCACTAATCCCAACCCCAGCCCCAAATAGCGGAACGGAGGGCACTAATAACAACCCCAGCCCCAAATAGCGGAACCGAGGGCACTAATAACAACCCCAGCCCCAAATAGCGGAACCGAGGGCACTAATAACAACCCCAGCCCCAAATAGCGGAACGGAGGGCACTAATCCCAACCCCAGCCCCAAATAGCGGAACGGAGGGCGCTAATCCCAACCCCAGCCCCAAATAGCGGAACGGAGGGCGCTAATCCCAAATAGCGGAACGGAGGGCGCTAATCCCAAATAGCGGAACGGAGGGCGCTAATCCCAAATAGCGGAACGGAGGGCGCTAATCCCAAATAGCGGAACGGAGGGCGCTAATCCCAAATAGCGGAACGGAGGGCGCTAATCCCAAATAGCGGAACGGAGGGCGCTAATCCCAAATAGCGGAACGGAGGGCGCTAATCCCAAATAGAGGAACGGAGGGCACTAATCCCAAATAGCAGAACGGAGGGCACTAATCCCAACCCCAGCCCCAAATAGCGGAACGGAGGACACTAATCCCAACCCCAGCCCCAAATAGCGGAACGGAAGGCACTAATCCCAACCCCAGCCCCAAATAGCGGAACGGAGGACACTAATCCCAACACCAGCCCCAAATAGCGGAACGGAGGGCACTAATCCCAACCCCAGCCCCAAATAGCGGAACGGAGGGCACTAATCCCAACCCCAGCCCCAAATAGCGGAACGGAGGACACTAATCCCAACCCCCCAAATAGCGGAACGGAGGGCACTAATCCCAACCCCAGCCCCAAATAGCGGAACAGAGGGCACCAATCCCAACCCCAAATAGCGGAACGGAGGGCACCAATCCCAACCCCAGCCCCAAATAGTGGAACGGAGGGCACTAATCCCAACCCCAGCCCCAAATAGCGGAACGGAGGACACTAATCCCAACCCCAGCCCCAAATAGCGGAACGGAGGGCACTAATCCCAACCCCAGCCCCAAATAGCGGAACGGAGGGCACTAATCCCAACCCCAGCCCCAAATAGCGGAACGGAGGGCACTAATCCCAACCCCAGCCCCAAATAGCGGAACGGAAGGCGCTAATCCCTACCCCCAAATAGCGGAACGGAGGGCACTAATCCCTACCCCAAATAGCGGAACGGAGGGCACTAATCCCAAATAGCGGAACAGAGGGCACTAATCCCAAATAGCGGAACAGAGGGCACTAATCCCAACCCCAGCCCCAAATAGCGGAACCGAGGGCACTAATCCCAACCCCAGCCCCAAATAGCGGAACCGAGGGCACTAATAACAACCCCAGCCCCAAATAGCGGAACGGAGGGCACTAATCCCAACCCCAAATAGCGGAACGGAGGGCACTAATCCCAACCCCAGCCCCAAATAGCGGAACGGAGGGCACTAATCCCAACCCCAGCCCCAAATAGCGGAACGGAGGGCACTAATCCCTACCCCAAATAGCGGAACGGAGGGCACTAATCCCAAATAGCGGAACAGAGAGCACTAATCCCAACCCCAGCCCCAAATAGCGGAACGGAGGGCACTAATCCCAACCCCAGCCCCAAATAGCGGAACGGAGGGCACTAATCCCTACCCCAGCCCCAAATAGCGGAACGGAGGGCACTAATCCCTACCCCAGCCCCAAATAGCGGAACGGAGGGCACTAATCCCTACCCCAAATAGCGGAACGGAGGGCACTAATCCCAACCCCAGCCCCAAATAGCGGAACGGAGGGCGCTAATCCCAACCCCAGCCCCAAATAGCAGAACCGAGGGCACTAATAACAACCCCAGCCCCAAATAGCGGAACGGAGGGCGCTAATCCCAAATAGCGGAACGGAGGGCGCTAATCCCAAATAGCGGAACGGAGGGCGCTAATCCCAAATAGCGGAACGGAGGGCGCTAATCCCAAATAGCGGAACGGAGGGCGCTAATCCCAAATAGCGGAACGGAGGGCGCTAATCCCAACCCCAGCCCCAAATAGCGGAACGGAGGGCACTAATCCCAACCCCACCCCAAATAGCGGAACGGAGGGCACTAATCCCAACCCCAGCCCCAAATAGCGGAACGGAGGGCACTAATCCCTACCCCAAATAGCGGAACGGAGGGCACTAATCCCAACCCCACCCCAAATAGCGGAACAGAGGGCACTAATCCCAACCCCAGCCCCAAATAGCGGAACCGAGGGCACTAATAACAACCCCAGCCCCAAATAGCGGAACGGAGGGCGCTAATCCCAACCCCCCAAATAGCGGAACGGAGGGCGCTAATCCCAACCCCAGCCCCAAATAGCGGAACGGAGGACGCTAATCCCAACCCCAGCCCCAAATAGCGGAACGGAGGGCGCTAATCCCCCCCAGCCCCAAATAGCGGAACGGAGGGCGCTAATCCCAACCCCAGCCCCAAATAGCGGAACGGAGGGCGCTAATCCCAACCCCAGCCCCAAATAGCGGAACGGAGGACACTAATCCCAACCCCAGCCCCAAATAGCGGAACGGAGGGCGCTAATCCCAACCCCAGCCCCAAATAGCGGAACGGAGGGCGCTAATCCCAACCCCCCCCAAATTGCGGAACGGAGGGCACTAATCCCAACCCCAAATTGCGGAACGGAGGGCGCTAATCCCAACCCCAAATAGCGGAACGGAGGGCGCTAATCCCAAATAGCGGAACGGAGGGCGCTAATCCCCCCCCAAATAGCGGAACGGAGGGCGCTAATCACACCCCAAATAGCGGAACGGAGGGCGCTAATCCCAACCCCACCCAAATAGCGGAACGGAGGGCGCTAATCCCCCCAAATAGCGGAACGGAGGGCGCTAATCCCCACCCCAAATAGCGGAACGGAGGGCGCTAATCCCAACCCCAGCCCCAAATAGCGAAACGGAGGGCGCTAATCCCAACACCAGCCCCAAATAGCGGAACGGAGGGCGCTAATCCCAACACCAGCCCCAAATAGCGGAACGGAGGGCGCTAATCCCAACACCAGCCCCAAATAGCGGAACGGAGGGCGCTAATCCCAACACCAGCCCCAAATAGCGGAACGGAGGGCACTAATCCCAACCCCAAATAGCGGAACGGAGGGCGCTAATCCCAACCCCAGCCCCAAATAGCGGAACGGAGGGCACTAATCCCAACCCCAGCCCCAAATAGCGGAACGGAGGGCGCTAATCCCAACCCCAGCTCCAAATAGCGGAACGGAGGGCACTAATCCCAACCCCAGCCCCAAATAGCGGAACGGAGGGCACTAATAACAACCCCAGCCCCAAATAGCGGAACGGAGGGCGCTAATCCCAACCCCCCCCAAATAGCGGAACGGAGGGGCTCCCAACCCCAAATAGCGGAACGGAGGGCGCTAATCCCAACCCCAAATAGCGGAACGGAGGGCGCTAATCCCAACCCCAGCCCCAAATAGCGGAACGGAGGGCGCTAATCCCAACCCCAAATAGCGGAACGGAGGGCGCTAATCCCAACCCCAAATTGCGGAACGGAGGGCGCTAATCCCAACCCCAAATTGCGGAACGGAGGGCGCTAATCCCAACCCCAAATTGCGGAACGGAGGGCGCTAATCCCAACCCCAAATTGCGGAACGGAGGGCGCTAATCCCAACCCCAAATTGCGGAACGGAGGGCGCTAATCCCAACCCCAAATTGCGGAACGGAGGGCGCTAATCCCAACCCCAAATTGCGGAACGGAGGGCGCTAATCCCAACCCCAAATTGCGGAACGGAGGGCGCTAATCCCAACCCCAAATTGCGGAACGGAGGGCGCTAATCCCAACCCCAAATTGCGGAACGGAGGGCGCTAATCCCAACCCCAAATTGCGGAACGGAGGGCGCTAATCCCAAATAGCGGAACGGAGGGCGCTAATCCCAAATAGCGGAACGGAGGGCGCTAATCCCAAATAGCGGAACGGAGGGCGCTAATCCCAAATAGCGGAACGGAGGGCGCTAATCCCAAATAGCGGAACGGAGGGCGCTAATCCCAAATAGCGGAACGGAGGGCGCTAATCCCAACCCCAGCCCCAAATAGCGGAACAGAGGGCACTAATCCCAATCCCAAATAGCGGAACGGAGGGCACCAATCCCAACCCCAGCCCCAAATAGCGGAACGGAAGGCACCAATCCCAACCCCAGCCCCAAATAGCGGAACGGAGGGCGCTAATCCCAAATAGCGGAACGGAGGACGCTAATCCCAAATAGCGGAACGGAGGGCACTAATCCCAACCCCAGCCCCCCAAATAGCGGAACGGAGGACACTAATCCCAACCCCAGCCCCAAATAGCGGAACGGAAGGCACCAATCCCAACCCCGGCCCCAAATAGCGGAACGGAAGGCACCAATCCCAACCCCAGCCCCAAATAGCGGAACAGAGGGCACCAATCCCAACCCCAGCCCCAAATAGCGGAACAGAGGGCACTAATCCCAACCCCCCCCAAATAGCAGAACGGAAGGCACCAATCCCAACCCCAGCCCCAAATAGCGGAACGGAGGGCACCAATCCCAACACCAGCCCCAAATAGCGGAACGGAGGGCACTAATCCCAACCCCAAATAGAGGAACGGAGGGCACTAATCCCAACCCCAGCCCCAAATAGCGGAACGGAGGACACTAATCCCAACCCCAGCCCCAAATAGCGGAACGGAAGGCACCAATCCCAACCCCAGCCCCAAATAGCGGAACAGAAGGCACCAATCCCAACCCCAGCCCCAAATAGCGGAACAGAGGGCACCAATCCCAACCCCAGCCCCAAATAGCGGAACAGAGGGCACTAATCCCAACCCCAAATAGCAGAACGGAAGGCACCAATCCCAACACCAGCCCCAAATAGCGGAACGGAGGGCACTAATCCCAACCCCAGCCCCAAATAGCGGAACGGAGGGCACTAATCCCAACCCCAGCCCCAAATAGCGGAACGGAGGGCGCTAATCCCAACACCAGCCCCAAATAGCGGAACGGAGGGCGCTAATCCCAACACCAGCCCCAAATAGCGGAACGGAGGGCGCTAATCCCAACCCCAGCCCCAAATAGCGGAACGGAGGACGCTAATCCCAACCCCAGCCCCAAATAGCGGAACGGAGGACGCTAATCCCAACCCCAGCCCCAAATAGCGGAACGGAGGGCGCTAATCCCAACCCCACCCCAAATTGCGGAACGGAGGGCGCTAATCCCAACCCCAAATAGCGGAACGGAGGGCGCTAATCCCCCCCAAATAGCGGAACGGAGGGCGCTAATCCCCCAAATAGCGGAACGGAGGGCGCTAATCCCACCCCAAATAGCGGAACGGAGGGGCTCCTAATCCCAAATAGCGGAACGGAGGGCGCTAATCCCAAATAGCGGAACGGAGGGCGCTAATCCCAAATAGCGGAACGGAGGGCGCTAATCCCAAATAGCGGAACGGAGGGCACTAATCCCAACCCCAGCCCCAAATAGCGGAACGGAGGGCGCTAATCCCAACACCAGCCCCAAATAGCGGAACGGAGGGCGCTAATCCCAACACCAGCCCCAAATAGCGGAACGGAGGGCGCTAATCCCAACCCCAAATAGCGGAACGGAGGGCGCTAATCCCAACCCCAGCCCCAAATAGCGGAACGGAGGGCGCTAATCCCAACCCCAGCCCCAAATAGCGGAACGGAGGGCGCTAATCCCAACCCCAGCCCCAAATAGCGGAACGGAGGGCACTAATCCCAACCCCAGCTCCAAATAGCGGAACGGAGGGCACTAATCCCAACCCCAGCCCCAAATAGCGGAACGGAGGGCACTAATAACAACCCCAGCCCCAAATAGCGGAACGGAGGGCGCTAATCCCAAATAGCGGAACGGAGGGCGCTAATCCCAAATAGCGGAACGGAGGGCGCTAATCCCAAATAGCGGAACGGAGGGCGCTAATCCCAACCCCAGCCCCAAATAGCGGAACGGAGGGCGCTAATCCCAACCCCAAATTGCGGAACGGAGGGCGCTAATCCCAACCCCAAATTGCGGAACGGAGGGCGCTAATCCCAACCCCAAATTGCGGAACGGAGGGCGCTAATCCCAACCCCAAATTGCGGAACGGAGGGCGCTAATCCCAACCCCAAATTGCGGAACGGAGGGCGCTAATCCCAACCCCAAATTGCGGAACGGAGGGCGCTAATCCCAACCCCAAATTGCGGAACGGAGGGCGCTAATCCCAACCCCAAATTGCGGAACGGAGGGCGCTAATCCCAACCCCAAATTGCGGAACGGAGGGCGCTAATCCCAACCCCAAATTGCGGAACGGAGGGCGCTAATCCCAACCCCAAATTGCGGAACGGAGGGCGCTAATCCCAACCACCTAATCCCAACCCCAAATTGCGGAACGGAGGGCGCTAATCCCAGCCCCAAATTGCGGAACGGAGGGCGCTAATCCCAACCCCAAATTGCGGAACGGAGGGCGCTAATCCCAACCCCAAATTGCGGAACGGAGGGCGCTAATCCCAACCCCAGCCCCAAATAGCGGAACGGAGGGCGCTAATCCCAACCCCCCCCAAATTGCGGAACGGAGGGCGCTAATCCCAAATAGCGGAACGGAGGGCGCTAATCCCAAATAGCGGAACGGAGGGCGCTAATCCCAAATAGCGGAACGGAGGGCGCTAATCCCAAAAGCGGAACGGGGGCGCCAATCCCAAATAGCGGAACGGAGGGCGCTAATCCCAACCCCAGCCCCAAATAGCGGAACAGAGGGCACTAATCCCAACCCCACCCCAAATAGCGGAACGGAGGGCACCAATCCCAACCCCAGCCCCAAATAGCGGAACGGAAGGCACCAATCCCAACCCCAGCCCCAAATAGCGGAACAGAAGGCACCAATCCCAACCCCAGCCCCAAATAGCGGAACGGAGGGCGCTAATCCCAACCCCAAATAGCGGAACGGAGGACGCTAATCCCAACCCCACCCCAAATAGCGGAACGGAGGGCACTAATCCCAACCCCAGCCCCAAATAGCGGAACGGAGGGCACTAATCCCAATCCCAAATAGCGGAACGGAGGGCACTAATCCCAACCCCAGCCCCAAATAGCGGAACGGAGGACACTAATCCCAACCCCAGCCCCAAATAGCGGAACGGAAGGCACCAATCCCAACCCCAGCCCCAAATAGCGGAACAGAAGGCACCAATCCCAACCCCAGCCCCAAATAGCGGAACAGAGGGCACCAATCCCAACCCCAGCCCCAAATAGCGGAACAGAGGGCACTAATCCCAACCCCAAATAGCAGAACGGAAGGCACCAATCCCAACCCCAGCCCCAAATAGCGGAACGGAGGGCACTAATCCCAACACCAGCCCCAAATAGCGGAACGGAGGGCACTAATCCCAACCCCCCCCAAATAGAGGAACGGAGGGCACTAATCCCAACCCCAGCCCCAAATAGCGGAACGGAGGACACTAATCCCAACCCCAGCCCCAAATAGCGGAACGGAAGGCACCAATCCCAACCCCAGCCCCAAATAGCGGAACAGAAGGCACCAATCCCAACCCCAGCCCCAAATAGCGGAACAGAGGGCACCAATCCCAACCCCAGCCCCAAATAGCGGAACAGAGGGCACTAATCCCAACCCCCAAATAGCAGAACGGAAGGCACCAATCCCAACACCAGCCCCAAATAGCGGAACGGAGGGCACTAATCCCAACCCCAGCCCCAAATAGCGGAACGGAGGGCACTAATCCCAACCCCAGCCCCAAATAGCGGAACGGAGGGCACTAATCCCAACACCAGCCCCAAATAG
The DNA here is from genome assembly GCA_947044405.1 of Leptodactylus fallax. Classification (NCBI taxonomy): domain Eukaryota; kingdom Metazoa; phylum Chordata; class Amphibia; order Anura; family Leptodactylidae; genus Leptodactylus; species Leptodactylus fallax. Next base: position 205,406 of record CAMRHE010000956.1, read on the forward strand.
CGGAACGGAGGGCACTAATCCCAACACCAGCCCCAAATAGCGGAACGGAGGGCACTAATCCCAACACCAGCCCCAAATAGCGGAACGGAGGGCACTAATCCCAACCCCAAATAGCGGAACGGAGGGCGCTAATCCCAACCCCAGCCCCAAATAGCGGAACGGAGGGCGCTAATCCCAACCCCAGCCCCAAATAGCGGAACGGAGGGCGCTAATCCCAACCCCAAATAGCGGAACGGAAGGCACTAATCCCAACCCCAGCTCCAAATAGCGGAACGGAGGGCACTAATCCCAACCCCAGCCCCAAATAGCGGAACGGAGGGCACTAATAACAACCCCAGCCCCAAATAGCGGAACGGAGGGCGCTAATCCCCCCCAAATAGCGGAACGGAGGGCGCTAATCCCCCCCAAATAGCGGAACGGAGGGCGCTAATCCCCAAATAGCGGAACGGAGGGCGCTAATCCCAACCCCAGCCCCAAATAGCGGAACGGAGGGCGCTAATCCCAACCCCAAATTGCGGAACGGAGGGCGCTAATCCCAACCCCAAATTGCGGAACGGAGGGCGCTAATCCCAACCCCAAATTGCGGAACGGAGGGCGCTAATCCCAACCCCAAATAGCGGAACGGAGGGCGCTAATCCCAACGGGGGCCCAGCCCCAAATAGCGGAACGGAGGGCGCTAATCCCAACCGGGGGGGGGCGGCACCCCCAGCCCCAAATAGCGGAACGGAGGGCGCTAATCCCAACCCCAAATAGCGGAACGGAAGGCACTAATCCCAACCCCAGCTCCAAATAGCGGAACGGAGGGCGCTAATCCCCCAAAACCCCAGCCCCAAATAGCGGAACGGAGGGCGCTAATCCCAACCCCAAATTGCGGAACGGAGGGCGCTAATCCCCCCCAAATAGCGGAACGGAGGGCGCTAATCCCACCCCAAATAGCGGAACGGAGGGCGCTAATCCCAACCCCAGCCCCAAATAGCGGAACGGAGGGCGCTAATCCCAACCCCAAATTGCGGAACGGAGGGCGCTAATCCCAACCTCAAATTGCGGAACGGAGGGCGCTAATCCCAACCCCAAATTGCGGAACGGAGGGCGCTAATCCCAACCCCAAATTGCGGAACGGAGGGCGCTAATCCCAACCCCAAATTGCGGAACGAAGGGCGCTAATCCCAACCCCAAATTGCGGAACGGAGGGCGCTAATCCCAACCCCAAATTGCGGAACGGAGGGCGCTAATCCCAAATAGCGGAACGGAGGGCGCTAATCCCAAATAGCGGAACGGAGGGCGCTAATCCCAAATAGCGGAACGGAGGGCGCTAATCCCAAATAGCGGAACGGAGGGCGCTAATCCCAAATAGCGGAACGGAGGGCGCTAATCCCAAATAGCGGAACGGAGGGCGCTAATCCCAACCCCAGCCCCAAATAGCGGAACAGAGGGCACTAATCCCAATCCCAAATAGCGGAACGGAGGGCACCAATCCCAACCCCAGCCCCAAATAGCGGAACGGAAGGCACCAATCCCAACCCCAGCCCCAAATAGCGGAACAGAGGGCGCCAATCCCAACCCCAGCCCCAAATAGCGGAACGGAGGACGCTAATCCCAAATAGCGGAACGGAGGGCGCTAATCCCAACCCCAGCCCCAAATAGCGGAACGGAGGGCACTAATCCCAACCCCAGTCCCAAATAGCGGAACGGAGGGCACTAATCCCAACCCCAGCCCCAAATAGCGGAACGGAGGACACTAATCCCAACCCCAGCCCCAAATAGCGGAACGGAAGGCACCAATCCCAACCCCAGCCCCAAATAGCGGAACAGAAGGCACCAATCCCAACCCCAGCCCCAAATAGCGGAACAGAGGGCACCAATCCCAACCCCAGCCCCAAATAGCGGAACAGAGGGCACTAATCCCAACCCCAAATAGCAGAACGGAAGGCACCAATCCCAACCCCAGCCCCAAATAGCGGAACGGAGGGCACTAATCCCAACACCAGCCCCAAATAGCGGAACGGAGGGCACTAATCCCAACCCCAAATAGAGGAACGGAGGGCACTAATCCCAACCCCAGCCCCAAATAGCGGAACGGAGGACACTAATCCCAACCCCAGCCCCAAATAGCGGAACGGAAGGCACCAATCCCAACCCCAGCCCCAAATAGCGGAACAGAAGGCACCAATCCCAACCCCAGCCCCAAATAGCGGAACAGAGGGCACCAATCCCAACCCCAGCCCCAAATAGCGGAACAGAGGGCACTAATCCCAACCCCAAATAGCAGAACGGAAGGCACCAATCCCAACCCCAGCCCCAAATAGCGGAACGGAGGGCACTAATCCCAACACCAGCCCCAACTAGCGGAACGGAGGGCACTAATCCCAACCCCAAATAGAGGAACGGAGGGCACTAATCCCAACCCCAGCCCCAAATAGCGGAACGGAGGGCACTAATCCCAACACCAGCCCCAAATAGCGGAACGGAGGGCACTAATCCCAAGCCCAAATAGAGGAACGGAGGGCACTAATCCCAACCCCAGCCCCAAATAGCGGAACGGAGGGCACTAATCCCAACCCCAGCCCCAAATAGCGGAACGGAGGGCACTAATCCCAACCCCAGCCCCAAATAGCGGAACGGAGGGCACTAATCCCAACCCCAAAAGAAAGAGCCCAAATAGCGAAACGGAGGGCGCTAATCCCATAATAGCGGAACGGAGGGCGCTAATCCCAAATAGCGGAACGGAGGGCGCTAATCCCAAATAGCGGAACGGAGGGCGCTAATCCCAAATAGCGGAACGGAGGGCGCTAATCCCAAATAGCGGAACGGAGGGCGCTAATCCCAACCCCCCTTAGTTACAACGCCCTACCACAAGTAGGAGAACAGGGGGCACCAAGCACGACCCCTTCCTACAGTAACAATGTGCTCAGTGGTGTAACCTCATCCTTGTGGCCCCCCCCCCCAATCTACCTTGTACCATTTAGAGCAGTGCTATATATGGCAGAGGGAGCTAAGGGCCCCCCGCAGGGCCTGGTAGTGACCTCAGTAACCCCACCCCTAATTAGCTGAATTTCTAGGCCACGCCCCAGCTGTAAACCTCTTATATAAACATGTAGAGCAGGAATTTGACCCCTTGATTTTCAGGGGCCCCGCTGTACTTCACCCACATCTGGTTCCATTGGTAGGTATTATATGTAGGGTCACAGTTACCGCCACGTGGTGGGGCTGCGGTGTATAAGACATCTTGTAGTATATTACAGCAGGTTCTTAGGGGGTGAGTCAGAAGATGTGGATTTATTTCTCAGAACACGATGATTGTGCGGTGTTTGTCAGTCGTGGGCTGCGGCTGTAGGTGCGGGATGTGTCACCCGCCCGCCCGGAGGAAAACTCATCATCACTCAAGGACAATGCAGGAATATTACATAAGTGTAACATGGAACAAAGGCAATGGAAGAGGATTCTGGAGGTTACTAAGAGATATCAGAGGATCGGTAAGACGGTGCACCTAGTGTGAGTACAGCCAGCGCACGGTACCCCTCCCCTCCTCCTATATACAGCGCACGGTACCCCTCCCCTCCTCCTATATACAGCGCACGGTACCCCTCCCCTCCTCCTATATACAGCGCACGGTACCCCTCCCCTCCTCCTATATACTTAACATTTAATTCAGTTTGATTTTGGCAGCCCACACAGGGTTAATACAGGACTCCGCCCCCACAGAGCTTTAATGAAACTGTAAATATTGTAATTAATACAAATTTTCTTTGAAGTGAAAATTGTGATTTCTACGAGCCGCGACTGAGCCGTATCTATGGAAGATGGCAAATCCTACAAGACGGCCCCGAATACTGAAGAGCCGGCCTGAAAGGGGCTTTGATCTCCGAGAATCTGAGAATCATGAGACCTGTGCGAAAATCATAGGCAGAGAAATCAAGTACATGAACCATATCACCAGGAGGAGGTAATGTATCTAATCCCAGAGCACCGGCCTCAGACAGGATCACACACGACGGGATTAGATACCCAGCTCCGCAGACAGGATCACACACGACAGGATTAGATACCCAGCTCCACAGACAGGATCACACACGACGGGATTAGATACCCAGCTCCGCAGACAGGATCACACACGACGGGATTAGATACCCAGCTCCGGAGACAGGATCACATGACGGGATTAGATACCCAGCTCCGGAGACAGGATCACACATGACAGGATTAGATACCCAGCTCAGCAGACAGGATCACACATGAAGGGATTAGATACCCAGCTCAGCAGACAGGATCACACATGACGGGATTAGACACTTGTGTGTTGTTCTCTGGTTCTGTGAGTTTAAGGGTTAACACTGCGCCCCTGTAAGCCCCTCCCCGGGCACACACTGGCACTGCCCGCCTTCCCCAGCACAGAGGAATGTGAAATATTCGGTTATAGAAATCTCTCTGTATTATGATAGAAGAGGAAATTGGTTACTGGGGAGGAAAAACATTCCTGTGTCTTATAAAACCATCATCAGTCTGGCCTATAACAGGGGAGATCGGCCAATCAGGAAGCCAGAAGAGGACAGCTCCGCCCACCTGGAACCAGGGCTCTGCAGGGGCGTGTCTCATGAGACTACAGAGGGGAGGAGCCTATGTGAGCCATTATGACCCCGCCCTCCACACTGCAGGCTTAGGCTCGTCTCTGGTCCTGTAAGCGTCTTCTCACATTCGCCGCCGTTCTGACGATTATTCACTTAGCGTTCATGTTAGAAGTCTCAGGACGTTATTATCACCTTCACTTCTCCTAAAAATAGCGTTTTCTGACACGTCGCCATTCTCACTTCACTTCCTGTGAAGAACGCCATTATACAGAATTAGAACGCGGACGCACTTTATCCGAGAGGATTATTAACCCCCGATGGCAGGAAAGATCAGAACCACTGCGTCAAACCTGCCGCTCACTGGGCCTTCTCCACCATAGCAGGGGGGAGCACATGGTATAAAGCACGCTATGGCGGCACAAACCACATGTGACCAAGCCGTGAACGTCACCGCGAGGTCTCCGATACAAGGACCAAAACACTGAAGGGGACTGAATCCTCCGGAAGAAGAAACAAAGGGATCTTCGCATTGTGTTATAGATAATGCGAGTAATTTCGTCATTACACTGAAGGGTTAATCCAGGCACAGAATATAATCAGGTTTTATATAGGGGATGATTCACACTGAGCCCAGGAATAAACCTGACAATGCCGTATTATAGGGATATAAACATGGCCGCCTCACCCCGTGACTCAAAGAATAGTAACTGCACAACGCACGCACAACCACCGTGTGTACAGGTGTCTGTATGGATGCAAAACTGACAAATTATACGCAACACACACACCCCTTTATTACAATATATTATATATACTGTACACACACACTAACTATTACACATAAATCTCCCATTACAATAAAAATCGTCACATCGTCCATGACAGGAGCCGATTCACATTTACAGCGACCGCCGCCTCCGCTCATGGCGAACTGATAATTATCTATTAATCATGTGACTTTATTATCCGTCATCTTCGCTGTGCGATTTACAAGACCATAAATATAATGTACAACACAAGACTGACCATATAATATACGGAGAGCAGGAACCGCACATCAGCCAGGATGATATATAGTCACTATAGACAGTATATACTGCACATGCATCACTGACAAGTAACACGCACCAGTCAGCGAGTGCAAATACACAGCAAAGTCCAGCAACACAGCCTTATATACAGAGATGTGACAACACTGGAAAGATATACTGGGGGGGAGGGAACTCATCAATCAATACTGCCCCCTATGTACAAGAATATAACTACTATAATACTGCTCCTATGTACAAGAATATAACTACTATAATACTAATCCTATGTACAAGAATATAACTACTATAATACTGCTCCTATGTACAAGAATATAACTACTATAATACTACCTCCTATGTACAAGAATATAACTACTATAATACTGCCCCTATGTACAAGAATATAACTACTATAATACTGCTCCTATGTACAAGAATATAACTACTATATTACTATTCCTATGTACAAGAATATAACTACTATAATACTACCGCCTATGTACAAGAATATAACTACTATAATACTAGCGCCTATGTACAAGAATATAACTACTATAATACTACCTCCTATGTACAAGAATATAACTACTATAATACTGCCCCTATGTACAAGAATATAACTACTATAATACTAGCTCCTATGTACAAGAATATAACTACTATAATACTGTTCCTATGTACAAGAATATAACTACTATAATACTACTCCTATGTACAAGAATATAACTACTATAATACTGCTCCTATGTACAAGAATATAACTACTATAATACTACTCCTATGTACAAGAATATAACTACTATAATACTACCGCCCCCCTATGTACAAGAATATAACTACTATAATACTACCGCCTATGTACAAGAATATAACTACTATAATACTGCCCCTATGTACAAGAATATAACTACTATAATACTAATCCTATGTACAAGAATATAACTACTATAATACTGCTCCTATGTACAAGAATATAACTACTATAATACTACCTCCTATGTACAAGAATATAACTACTATAATACTGTTCCTATGTACAAGAATATAACTACTATAATACTACTATGTACAAGAATATAACTACTATAATACTGCTCCTATGTACAAGAATATAACTACTATAATACTACTCCTATGTACAAGAATATAACTACTATAATACTGCTATGTACAAGAATATAACTACTATAATACTGCTATGTACAAGAATATAACTACTATAATACTCATATGTACAAGAATATAACTACTATAATACTGCTCCTATGTACAAGAATATAACTACTATAATACTGCTCCTATGTACAAGAATATAACTACTATAATACTACTATGTACAAGAATATAACTACTATAATACTGCCCCCTATGTACAAGAATATAACTACTATAATACTGCCTCCTATGTACAAGAATATAACTACTATAATACTACCTCCTATGTACAAGAATATAACTACTATAATACTACTCCTATGTACAAGAATATAACTGCTATAATACTACCCCTATGTACAAGAATATAACTACTATAATACTGCTCCTATGTACAAGAATATAACTACTATAATACTACCTCCTATGTACAAGAATATAACTGCTATAATACTACTATGTACAAGAATATAACTACTATAATACTGCTCCTATGTACAAGAATATAACTACTATAATACTACCTCCTATGTACAAGAATATACCTACTATAATACTGCTCCTATGTACAAGAATATAACTACTATAATACTGCACCTATGTACAAGAATATAACTACTATAATACTGCCCCCTATGTACAAGAATATAACTACTATAATACTGCTCCTATGTACAAGAATATAACTACTATAATACTGCTCCTATGTACAAGAATATAACTACTATAATACTACTATGTACAAGAATATAACTACTATAATACTGCCCCCTATGTACAAGAATATAACTACTATAATACTACCTCCTATGTACAGGAATATAACTACTATAATACTACCTCCTATGTACAAGAATATAACTACTATAATACTGCCTCCTATGTACAAGAATATAACTACTATAATACTACCTCCTATGTACAAGAATATAACTACTATAATACTACTCCTATGTACAAGAATATAACTGCTATAATACTACTATGTACAAGAATATAACTACTATAATACTGCTCCTATGTACAAGAATATAACTACTATAATACTACCTCCTATGTACAAGAATATAACTGCTATAATACTACTATGTACAAGAATATAACTACTATAATACTGCTCCTATGTACAAGAATATAACTACTATAATACTACCTCCTATGTACAAGAATATACCTACTATAATACTGCTCCTATGTACAAGAATATAACTACTATAATACTGCACCTATGTACAAGAATATAACTACTATAATACTGCCCCCTATGTACAAGAATATAACTACTATAATACTGCTCCTATGTACAAGAATATAACTACTATAATACTGCCCCTATGTACAAGAATATAACTACTATAATACTGCTCCTATGTACAAGAATATAACTACTATAATACTGCCCCCTATGTACAAGAATATAACTACTATAATACTGCCTCCTATGTACAAGAATATAACTACTATAATACTACCTCCTATGTACAAGAATATAACTACTATAATACTGCTCCTATGTACAAGAATATAACTACTATAATACTACCTCCTATGTACAAGAATATAACTACTATAATACTACTCCTATGTACAAGAATATAACTATTATAATACTACTACTATGTACAAGAATATAACTACTATAATACTGCTCCTATGTACAAGAATATATCTACTATAATACTGCCTCCTATGTACAAGAATATAACTACTATAATACTGCCCCTATGTACAAGAATATAACTACTATAATACTGCTCCTATGTACAAGAATATAACTACTATAATACTACCTCCTATGTACAAGAATATAACTACTATAATACTGCTCCTATGTACAAGAATATAACTACTATAATACTACCCCCTATGTACAAGAATATAACTACTATAATACTACTCCTATGTACAAGAATATAACTACTATAATACTACTCCTATGTACAAGAATATAACTACTATAATACTGCTCCTATGTACAAGAATATAACTACTATAATACTACCTCCTATGTACAAGAATATAACTACTATAATACTACCCCTATGTACAAGAATATAACTACTATAATACTGCTCCTATGTACAAGAATATAACTACTATAATACTGCCCCCTATGTACAAGAATATAACTACTATAATACTGCTCCTATGTACAAGAATATAACTACTATAATACTGCCCCTATGTACAAGAATATAACTACTATAATACTGCTCCTATGTACAAGAATATAACTACTATAATACTGCCCCCTATGTACAAGAATATAACTACTATAATACTGCCTCCTATGTACAAGAATATAACTACTATAATACTACCTCCTATGTACAAGAATATAACTACTATAATACTGCTCCTATGTACAAGAATATAACTACTATAATACTACCTCCTATGTACAAGAATATAACTACTATAATACTACTCCTATGTACAAGAATATAACTATTATAATACTACTACTATGTACAAGAATATAACTACTATAATACTGCTCCTATGTACAAGAATATATCTACTATAATACTGCCTCCTATGTACAAGAATATAACTACTATAATACTGCCCCTATGTACAAGAATATAACTACTATAATACTGCTCCTATGTACAAGAATATAACTACTATAATACTACCTCCTATGTACAAGAATATAACTACTATAATACTGCTCCTATGTACAAGAATATAACTACTATAATACTACCCCCTATGTACAAGAATATAACTACTATAATACTACTCCTATGTACAAGAATATAACTACTATAATACTACTCCTATGTACAAGAATATAACTACTATAATACTGCTCCTATGTACAAGAATATAACTACTATAATACTACCTCCTATGTACAAGAATATAACTACTATAATACTACCCCTATGTACAAGAATATAACTACTATAATACTGCTCCTATGTACAAGAATATAACTACTATAATACTGCCCCTATGTACAAGAATATAACTACTATAATACTGCTCCTATGTACAAGAATATAACTACTATAATACTGCCCCCTATGTACAAGAATATAACTACTATAATACTGCCTCCTATGTACAAGAATATAACTACTATAATACTGCTCCTATGTACAAGAATATAACTACTATAATACTACCTTCTATGTACAAGAATATAACTATTATAATACTACTACTATGTACAAGAATATAACTACTATAATACTGCTCCTATGTACAAGAATATATCTACTATAATACTCCTCCTATGTACAAGAATATAACTACTATAATACTGCCCCTATGTACAAGAATATAACTACTATAATACTGCTCCTATGTACAAGAATATAACTACTATAATACTACCTCCTATGTACAAGAATATAACTACTATAATACTACTCCTATGTACAAGAATATAACTACTATAATACTGCTCCTATGTACAAGAATATAACTACTATAATACTGCTCCTATGTACAAGAATATAACTACTATAATACTACCTCCTATGTACAAGAATATAACTACTATAATACTACCTCCTATGTACAAGAATATAACTACTATAATACTACCTCCTATGTACAAGAATATAACTACTATAATACTGCTCCTATGTACAAGAATATAACTACTATAATACTGCCCCTATGTACAAGAATATAACTATTATAATACTGCTCCAATGTACAAGAATATAACTACTATAATACTGCCCCTATGTACAAGAATATAACTACTATAATACTACCCCTATGTACAAGAATATAACTACTATAATACTGCTCCTATGTACAAGAATATAACTACTATAATACTGCCCCTATGTACAAGAATATAACTACTATAATACTGCCCCTATGTACAAGAATATAACTACTATAATACTGCCCCCTATGTACAAGAATATAACTACTATAATACTGCCCCCTATGTACAAGAATATAACTACTATAATACTACCTCCTATGTACAAGAATATAACTGCTATAATACTACCTCCTATGTACAAGAATATAACTACTATAATACTGCTCCTATGTACAAGAATATAACTACTATAATACTGCCTCCTATGTACAAGAATATAACTACTATAATACTGCACCTATGTACAAGAATATAACTACTATAATACTGCCCCCTATGTACAAGAATATAACTACTATAATACTGCCCCTATGTACAAGAATGTAACTACTATAATACTACCTCCTATGTACAAGAATATAACTACTATAATACTGCTCCTATGTACAAGAATATAACTACTATAATACTGCCCCCTATGTACAAGAATATAACTACTATAATACTACTACTATGTACAAGAATATAACTACTATAATACTACTCCTATGTACAAGAATATAACTACTATAATACTACCTCCTATGTACAAGAATATAACTACTATAATACTGCTCCTATGTACAAGAATATAACTACTATAATACTGATCCTATGTACAAGAATATAACTACTATAATACTACCTCCTATGTACAAGAATATAACTACTATAATACTACCTCCTATGTACAAGAATATAACTACTATAATACTACTCCTATGTACAAGAATATAACTACTATAATACTGCTCCTATGTACAAGAATATAACTACTATAATACTACTCCTATATACAAGAATATAACTACTATAATACTGCCCCTATGTACAAGAATATAACTACTATAATACTGCTCCTATGTATAAGAATATAACTACTATAATACTGCTCCTATGTACAAGAATATAACTACTATAATACTGCTCCTATGTACAAGAATATAACTACTATAATACTGCTCCTATGTACAAGAATATAACTACTATAATACTGCTCCTATGTACAAGAATATAACTACTATAATACTACTCCTATGTACAAGAATATAACTACTATAATACTACCTCCTATGTACAAGAATATAACTACTATAATACTACCTCCTATGTACAAGAATATAACTACTATAATACTACTCCTATGTACAAGAATATAACTACTATAATACTGCTCCTATGTACAAGAATATAACTACTATAATACTGCCCCCTATGTACAAGAATATAATATGATATAATAGTGCTCCGGGCCTCCTGTGTATGATGTATATGGCGGTGACACGCCACTCCTGGCACACAGTAATAGTCACAGCTCAGCCTGTCCTGACCAGAGCGCGGCTCATTGTTCGGGTGGCTCGGGTGACGCAGCAGCCGCTCACAATGCTCCAGTTCATGCTGGTGACAATTGTCACACACAATTAGACAATGACTCCGCACTGCCAGGGTCCGGTCAGCAGATCAGCGCCGCTGCCAAGTCAACAATAGGATGATCTGCGAGGCCACAACCTGAAAGTCAGGACAGTTCATGAAAACAGAGACCTGTGACCTCAGGTGATTCATCTATGGCCCACACATCAGGAGGTAGAGGAGCGATGCTCTGCAGATCTCTAGAGCGCTCAGTGGTGTAATTATCTGCAGCGGATATCACTAGGTATCTGTCAGGAGGGCCGGGCTGCTACAACTTGAGGTTGTGTTGTATTGTATTTAGTGATGTCACATGACAACTTTGTGGTTGTGTATCATTTATGGCGATGACATCACGGCGGATTATTCGCAGCTCTCAGACGCACCTGAACACCACAGATCATCACTCATTACTCCGATCCAAAACATCTGCTCCAACTCTCTGCGCCACCTGGTGGCCAAACAGCTGCAACAACAGCCACAGCTGCCAAGCATTGATGCTCGGGGCACTACAAATCTCAGCAATTTAGAGACTGGATGGATGTGGCAGAAGTACAAGTACCTGTGCATGTATGCAACTTCAGAGCTGCTGGGAGTTGTAGTTCCATAAGAGCGACAAAAACCAAAAAATATATAGGAATATAAAGAAGAACATAATTGTCAGAGCTGTGCGGCCGCCTCCTGACACCGGGCTCTAGGAGGTGCAGGACCTGCATGTATACAGCCCACTGAGCTCACTATAAAATCCAACATATAAAGTGAGCTGCAGAGCTGCTGGGAGTTGTAGTCCCATAGCAGCCATATATTACTATAACAATTGTCAGAGCTGTGCGGCCGCCTCCTGACACCAGGACCTGCACTATATAATCAGGTCTCTGCCCAGCTTTGGTAATACAGTATAGGAGGGTCTATAGATCTGCTGTGACGGCTCCGCTCATAAGTTTGTGCCCCCCAAACACTGCGGGATAAAGCCAATAGCCATGCTGAGCGACCATTAACATGGTGGTCCTCCTACCTGCTGACTGGTGAAGACGGGGGGCACAATCCAAGACCCTCCCCGCATAAGAGGAGCCCACATCCTCACACCTGTGCATAGTCCCCATGACAACACTTCTGGTCTCCAGTGAACAGGTGAGTGCAGAGCGCCCCCTTACCTCCAGGATCTGCACGTAGCTGGCAGGGAACCATCCTCGCAGGCCGTCCTTCTCGCCCTCCCACCAGCCGCCATCCAGCACCTGCAGCACACTGATCACCTCCCCGGCCTCAAACTTCAGTCCTTGTTGGTGCTGGTCTCCAGAGAAGGCGTAGAGGCTCCTGCACAGCGCTCCAGACATGACAGCCAAGGATGCAGGAGATGAGCAGAGACCCCCCTGCTGCCCACTCAAGGCAGATCAGCTGTGGAAGGAGGAAAGGAAGGAAGGGGGGTTAACCCTTCATGGTCTGCAGTGTACAGAGACAGCCCAAACCTTGTAAGATCCAGGAGAGGACTGGGAGCAGCAACAGCAGCAGCAGCAGCAGCACAGCCCAGGACTGGGAGGGAGCAGCGTGTGAACAAGCCCTAAACTATAGCCAGGCACAGCCCACAGCAGGAGGAGCAGGGGATACACCGTACCACACAGCACAGGATTAGATACACAGCCCAGGACTGGGAGGGGGCGGCGGGGGAACAACCCCCAAACAAAAGCCCGCCCCCCCCCCCCCCCCCCCCCCCCCCCCACAGCAGCGGAGGAGGGGGAACACCGAACACAGCAGGTGAGAACAAGCCCAAAGATAAACTATAGCCAGGAAAACACAGCCCACAGCAGGAGGACAAACACCAACACCAAAGAACACAGCCCACAGCAGGAGGAGCAGGGGATACACCGTACCACACAGCACAGGATTAGATACACAGCCCACAGCAGGAGGAGCAGGGGATACACCGTACCACACAGCACAGGATTAGATACACAGCCCAGGACTGGGAGGGGGAACGCCACACAGCACAGTGTGAACAAGCCCAAGGGGTAAACTATAGCACAGGAAAACACAGCCCACAGCAGGAGGAGCAGGGGATACACCGTACCACACAGCACAGGATTAGATACACAGCCCACAGCAGGAGGAGCAGGGGATACATGGTGCATGCAAGACTGTACCACACAGCATACGATTAGATACACAGGACATACTACACAGCCCATAGCAGTGGGAGCAGGGCAAGACACAGTGCATGGGAGACTGTATCACATAGCGGATGATTAGATACACAGTACATATCACAGCCAACAGCAAGAGGAGGACAATACACAGGAGACTGTATCACACATAAGAGGCTTAGATACACAGTGCAGCGCACAGCTAGATTAGATACACAATACAGGGTACACTACAGCTGACTAGCATACAAGAGGTGATTAGAAAAGGGCGATACAGAGCGTGGGGCGCAGCAGACTGTACCACACGAGAGGATTAGATTCACAATACATGGCACATTGGACTGTATCACATAGTAGAGGATTAGATACAGAGGCACAGTGCAGCAGACTGTATTACACAACAGGCTTAGATACAGCAGCTCCCTGTCCCCGGGTTATATGACAGCTCCAGGCGCCCGGCTATTGTT
>CAMRHE010000956.1:225000-312619 GCA_947044405.1 Leptodactylus fallax
CTGTCCTAGTTCATCCCTTGGGTGTTGGATGGAGTTGGGGTCAGGGCTCTGTGCGGCCAGTCAGGAACTCCCCCAACCTTGCCTCTCTGGACCTTGCTTTGTGCTCTGGGTCACAGACATGCTGGAACAGAAAAGAAGCCTTCCCCAAACTGTCCCCACAGCCAATTGTAGAGGTAGGGGCTGGTTTTATACACCGGGGGCAATGGGGCAGAATGAAACACTGGACTTCAATTAAAGGGGTTTTCCAAGACTAACAATGACCAAATGAATGGGAGAGAAGTTGTATTAGCAGGACAATACATGGGGCAGTACATGGGACAGTACATGGGACAGTACATTGGACAGTACATGGGGCAGTACATGGGGCAGTACATGGGGCAGTACATGGGACAGTACATGGGGCAGTACATGGGGAAGTACATGGGACAGTACATTGGACAGTACATGGGGCAGTACATGGGGCAGTACATGGGGCAGTACATGGGACAGTACATTGGACAGTACATGGGGCAGTACATGAGGCAGTACATGGGACAGTACATGGGGCAGTACATGGGGCAGTACATGGGGCAGTACATGGGACAGTACATTGGACAGTACATGGGGCAGTACATGGGGCAGTACATGGGGCAGTACATGGGACAGTACATTGGACAGTCACATGGGACAGTACATGGGGCAGTACATGGGGCAGTACATTGGACAGTACATGGGGCAGTACATGGGGCAGTACATGGGACAGTACATGGGGCAGTACATGGGGCAGTACATGGGACAGTACATGGGACAGTACATGGGGCAGTACATGGGGCAGTACATGGGACAGTACATGGGGCAGTACATGGGACAGTACATTGGACAGTACATGGGGCAGTACATGGGGCAGTACATGGGACAGTACATTGGACAGTACATGGGACAGTACATGGGACAGTACATGGGACAGTACATGGGACAGTACATGGGACAGTACATGGGACAGTACATTGGACAGTACATGGGACAGTACATGGGGCAGTACATGGGGCAGTACATGGGACAGTACATGGGACAGTACATGGGGCAGTACATGGGACAGTACATGGGGCAGTACATGGGGCAGTACATGGGACAGTACATGGGGCAGTACATGGGGCAGTACATGGGACAGTACATTGGCAACGGGCAGTACATGGGACAGTACATGGGACAGTACATTGGACAATACATGGGACAGTACATTGGACAGTACATGGGACAGTACATGGGACAGTACATTGGACAATACATGGGACAGTACATTGGACAGTACATGGGACAGTACATTGGACAGTACATGGGACAGTACATGGGACAATACATGGGGCAGTACATGGGACAGTACATGGGAAAGTACATGGGGCAGTACATGGGACAGTACATTGGACAGTACATGGGACAGTACATGGGACAGTACATTGGACAATACATGGGACAGTACATTGGACAGTACATGGGACAGTACATTGGACAGTACATGGGACAGTACATGGGACAATACATGGGGCAGTACATGGGACAGTACATGGGAAAGTACATGGGGCAGTACATGGGACAGTACATTGGACAGTACATGGGACAGTACATGGGACAGTACATGGGGCAGTACATGGGACAGTACATGGGACAGTACATTGGACAGTACATGGGACAGTACATTGGACAGTACATTGGACAGTACATGGGGCAGTACATGGGACAGTACATGGGACAGTACATGGGACAGTACATTGGACAGTACATGGGACAGTACATGGGACAGTACATTGGACAGTACATGGGGCAGTACATTGGACAGTACATGGGGCAGTACATGGGACAGTACATGGGACAGTACATTGGACAGTACATGGGGCAGTACATGGGACAGTACATGGGACAGTACATGGGGCAGTACATGGGACAGTACATTGGACAGTACATGGGACAGTACATTGGACAGTACATGGGGCAGTACATGAGGCAGTACATGGGACAGTACATGGGACAGTACATGGGGCAGTACATGGGGCAGTACATGGGACAGTACATTGGACAGTACATGGGACAGTACATTGGACAGTACATGGGGCAGTACATGAGGCAGTACATGGGACAGTACATGGGACAGTACATGGGACAGTACATGGGGCAGTACATGGGGCAGTCTGCTTCCGGCTCCATACACTGTACTAAAAATAGCTGATCACATGGGGTCCCGGTGTCAGACCCCCACCAATCTGAAATAAATGTCTTGGAAAATCCCTTTAAGACCTAAGGCAGTGGATCTGTCACATTGTATTACTGCATGTAGTCTCCTTTAAATGGGGAGATCTCACAGTAGAGTAATCCAGTCTCTTTCTTATGGATGTCTGTATATACTGTATGTATTTATGCTGCCCATAAAAAATAATACAGTCAGCAGAGTACTCATAATAAATAATACTGTCAGCAGAGTACTCATAATAAATAATACTGCCAGCAGAGTGCTCATAATAAATAATACTGCCAGCAGAGTGCTCATATAAATAATACTGACAGCAGAGTACTCATAATAAATAATACTGCCAGCAGAGTGCCCATAATAAATAATACTGCCAGCAGAGTGCTCATCATAAATAATACTGCCAGCAGAGTGCCCATAATAAATAATACTGTCAGCAGAGTGCTCATAATAAATAATACTGCCAGCAGAGTGCTCATAATAAATAATACTGTCAGCAACGTGATCATAATAAATAATACTGTCAGCAGAGTACTCATAATAAATAATACTGCCAGCAGACTGCTCATAATAAATAATACTGCCAGCAGAGTGCTCATAATAAATAATACTGTCAGCAACGTGATAATAATAAATAATACTGTCAGCAGAGTGCTCATAATAAATAATACTGTCAGCAGAGTGCTCATAATAAATAATACTGCCAGCAGAGTGCTCATAATAAATAATACTGTCAGCAGAGTACTCATAATAAATAATACTGCCAGCAGAGTGCTCATAATAAATAATACTGTCAGCAGAGTACTCATAATAAATAATACTGCCAGCAGAGTGCTCATAATAAATAATACTGTCAGCAGAGTACTCATAATAAATAATACTGCCAGCAGAGTGCTCATAATAAATAATACTGTCAGCAGCGTACTCATAATAAATAATACTGCCAGCAGAGTGCTCATAATAAATAATACTGACAGCAGAGGGCTCACTATAAATAATACTGACAGCAGAGTGCTCATAATAAATAATACTGTCAGCAGAGTGTTCATAATAAATAATACTGTCAGCAGAGTGTTCATAATAAATAGTACTGTCAGCAGAGTGTCCATAATAAATAATACTGCCAGCAGAGTACTCATAATAAATAATACAGTCAGCAGAGAGCTCTCAATAAATAATACTGCCAGCAGAGTGCTCATAATAAATAATACTGTCAGCAGAGTGTTCATAATAAATAATACTGTCAGCAGAGTACTCATAATAAATAATACTGCCAGCAGAGTACTCATAATAAATAATACTGCCAGCAGAGTGCTCATAATAAATAATACTGCCAGCAGAGTGTTCATAATAAATAATACTGTCAGCAGAGTGTCCATAATAAATAATACTGCCAGCAGAGTACTCATAATAAATAATACTGTCAGCAGAGTGTTCATAATAAATAATACTGTCAGCAGAGTACTCATAATAAATAATACTGCCAGCAGAGTACTCATAATAAATAATACTGCCAGCAGAGTGCTCATAATAAATAATACTGCCAGCAGAGTGTTCATAATAAATAATACTGTCAGCAGAGTGTCCATAATAAATAATACTGCCAGCAGAGTACTCATAATAAATAATACTGTCAGCAGATTGTTCCCATAGACAATACCTACATGAGAGAGCTCTCATAGATAATACTGTCAGTAGACCATCATGAGCACAACTTTGAAAGCAAAAGCAGCTGACCTGTGTGTATCTAAGCAGGATCCCTAACTGATAAGAAAGATAATAAAAACCCCAGAATAAAAGACCCCCAAAATCCCTAAATAAATGCAGACCCCATATCAAAGCCGAAAATATCTACAAACTGCTAAATAAAGAGGGCACAAACCAGACCACGTAAATAAATATGAATCCCCTTACAAATACAGACCCAAATCTGACCCCCTAAATACATACAGACCCCAGACCTAACCCCGTAAATACATACAGACCCCAGACCTAACCCCATACATACAGACCCCACACCTGACCCCATACATACAGACCCCACACCTGACACCGTAAATACATACAGACCCCAGACCTGACCCCCTAAATACATACAGACCCCAGACCTGACCCCGTAAATACATACAGACCCCAGACCTGACCCCGTAAATACATACAGACCCCAGACCTGACCCCCGTAAATACATACAGACCCCAGACCTGACCCCGTAAATACATACAGACCCCAGACCTGACCCCTAAATACATACAGACCCCACACCTGACCCCATACATACAGACCCCAGACCTGACCCCCTAAATACATACAGACCCCATACCTGACCCCCTAAATACATACAGACCCCAGATCTGACCCCCTAAATACATACAGACCCCAGACCTGACCCCCTAAATACATACAGACCCCACACCTGACCCCGTAAATACATACAGACTCCAGACCTGACCCCGTAAATACATACAGACCCCAGACCTGTCCCCCTAAATACATACAGACCCCAGATCTGACCCCCTAAATACATACAGACCCCAGACCTGACCCCCTAAATACATACAGACCCCATACCTGACCCCCTAAATACATACAGACCCCAGACCTGACCCCCTAAATACATACAGACCCCAGACCTGACCCCCTAAATACATACAGACCCCAGACCTGACCCCCTAAATACATACAGACCCCAGACCTGACCCCCTAAATACATACAGACCCCAGACCTGACCCCGTAAATACATACAGACCCCAGACCTGACCCCTAAATACATACAGACCCCACACCTGACCCCATACATACAGACCCCACACCTGACCCCGTAAATACATACAGACCCCAGACCTGACCCCGTAAATACATACAGACCCCAGACCTGACCCCGTAAATACATACAGACCCCAGACCTGACCCCTAAATACATACAGACCCCACACCTGACCCCATACATACAGACCCCACACCTGACACCGTAAATACATACAGACCCCAGACCTGACCCCGTAAATACATACAGACCCCAGACCTGACCCCGTAAATACATACAGACCCCAGACCTGACCCCGTAAATACATACAGACCCCAGACCTGACCCCGTAAATACATACAGACCGCAGACCTGACCCCGTAAATACATACAGACCCCAGACCTGACCCCGTAAATACAATACAGACCCCAGACCTGACCCCGTAAATACATACAGACCCCAGACCTGTCCCCTTACATACAGACCCCAGACCTGACCCCGTAAATACATACAGACCCCAGACCTGACCCCCTAAATACATACAGACCCCAGACCTGACCCCGTAAATACATACAGACCCCATACCTGACCCCCTACATACAGACCCCACACCTGACACCGTAAATACATACAGACCCCAGACCTCACCCCCTAAATACATACAGACCCCAGACCTGACCCCGTAAATACATACAGACCCAAGACCTGACCCCCTAAATACATACAGACTCCAGACCTGACCCCCTAAATACATACAGACCCCAGACCTGACCCCCTAAATGCATACAGACCCCAGACCTGATCCCCTAAATACATAAAGACCCCAGACCTGACCCCGTAAATACATACAGACCCCAGACCTGACCCCCTAAATACATACAGACCCCAGACCTGACCCCGTAAATACATACAGACCCCAGACCTGACCCCCTAAATACATACAGACCCCAGACCTGTCCCCCTAAATACATACAGACCCCAAACCTGACCCCCTAAATACATACAGACCCCAGACCTGACCCCGTAAATTCATACAGACCCAAGACCTGACCCCCTAAATACATACAGACCCCAGACCTGACCCTGTAAATATATACAAACCCCAAACCTGACCCCGTAAATACATCCAGACTCCAGACCTGACCCCCTAAATACATACAGACCCCACACCTGACCCCGTAAATACACACAGACCCCAGACCTGACCCCGTAAATACATACAGACCCCAGACCTGACCCCCTACATACATACAGACCCCACACCTGACCCCGTAAATACATACAGACCCCAGACCTGACCCCCTACATACATACAGACCCCACACCTGACCCCGTAAATACATACAGACCCCAGACCTGACCCCCTACATACATACAGGCCCCAGACCTGTCCCCCTAAATACATACAGACCCCAGACCTGACGCCCTAAATGCACACAGATCCCAGACCTGACCCCGTAAATACATACAGACCCCAGACCTGACCCCGTAAATACATACAGACCCCAGACCTGACCCCCTACATACAGACCCCAGACCTGACCCCCTAAATACATACAGACTCCAGACATGACCCCCTAAATATATACAGACTCCAGACCTGACCCCCTAAATACATACAGACCCCAGACCTGACCCCCTAAATACATACAGACCCCACACCTGACCCCTTAAATACATACAGACCCCAGACCTGACCCCCTAAATACATACAGACCCCAGACCTGACCCCCTAAATACATACAGACCCCACACCTGACCCCGTAAATACATACAGACCCCAGACCTGACCCCGTAAATACATACAGACCCCAGACCTGACCCCCTACATACATACAGGCCCCAGACCTGTCCCCCTAAATACATATAGACCCCAGATCTGACCCCCTAAATACATACAGACTCCAGACCTGACCCCCTAAATACATTCAGACCCCACACCTGACCCCGTAAATACATACAGAACCCAGACCTGACCCCCTACATACATACAGGCCTCAGACCTGTCCCCCTAAATACATACAGACCCCAGATCTGACCCCCTAAATACTTACAGGCCCCAGACCTGTCCCCCTAAATACATAAAGACCCCAGAGCTGACCCCCCTAAATACATACAGACCCCAGACCTGACCCCCTAAATGCATACAGACTCCAGACCTGACCCCTAAATACATACAGACCCCAGACCTGACCCCCCTAAATACATACAGACCCCAGACCTGACCCCCCTAAATACATACAGGCCCCAGACCTTTCCCCCCTAAATACATACAGACCTGACCCCATAAATACATACAGACCTCAGACTTGACCCCCTAAATACATACAGACCCCAGACCTGACCCCCTAAATACATACAGACCCCAGACCTGACCCCGTAAATACATACAGACCCCAGACCTGACCCCCTAAATACACACAGACCCCAGACCTGCTGACAGTATTATTTATTATGGGCACTCTGCTGACAGTATTATTTATTATGGGCACTCTGCTGACAGTATTATTTATTAGGGGAACTCTGCTGACAGTATTATTTATTATGAGTACTCTGCTGACAGTATTATTTATTATGAGCACTCTGCTGGCAGCATTATTTATGAGCACTCTGCTGACAGTATTATTTATTAGGGGAACTCTGCTGACAGTATTATTTATTATGAGTACTCTGCTGACAGTATTATTTATTATGGGCACTCTGCTGGCAGCATTATTTATGAGCTATCTGCTGACAGTATTATTTATTATGGGCACTCTGCTGACAGTATTATTTATTATGAGCACTCTGCTGGCAGCATTATTTATGAGCTATCTGCTGACAGTATTATTTATTATGGGCACTCTGCTGACAGTATTATTTATTATGAGCACTCTGCTGGCAGCATTATTTATGAGCTATCTGCTGACAGTATTATTTATTATGGGCACTCTGCTTGCAGTATTATTTATTATGAGTACTCTAGTGGCAGTATTATTTATTATGAGCACTCTGCTGGCAGCATTATTTATGAGCTATCTGCTGACAGTATTATTTATTAGGGGAACTCTGCTGACAGTATTATTTATTATGAGCACTTTGCTGTCATTATTATTTATGAGCACTCTGCTGACTGTATTATTTATTATGGGCACTCTGCTGACAGTATTATTTATTATGAGCACTCTGCTGGCAGCATTATTTATGAGCTATCTGCTGACAGTATTATTTATTATGGGCACTCTGCTGACAGTATTATTTATTATGAGCACTCTGCTGGCAGCATTATTTATGAGCTATCTGCTGACAGTATTATTTATTATGGGCACTCTGCTTGCAGTATTATTTATTATGAGTACTCTAGTGGCAGTATTATTTATTATGAGCACTCTGCTGGCAGCATTATTTATGAGCTATCTGCTGACAGTATTATTTATTAGGGGAACTCTGCTGACAGTATTATTTATTATGAGCACTTTGCTGTCATTATTATTTATGAGCACTCTGCTGACAGTATTATTTATTATGGGCACTCTGCTGACAGTATTATTTATTATGAGCACTCTGCTGGCAGCATTATTTATGAGCTATCTGCTGACAGTATTATTTATTATGAGCACTCTGCTGACTGTATTATTTATTATGAGTACTCTGCTGACAGTATTATTTATTATGGGCACTCTGCTGGCAGTATTATTTATTATGGGCACTCTGCTGGCAGTATTATTTATTATGAGTACTCTGCTGGCAGTATTATTTATTATGGGCACTCTGCTGACAGTATTATATTATGAGGTACTCTGCTGACAGTATTATTTATTATGAGCACTCTGCTGGCAGTATTATTTATAGAGAACGGTATCTGCTGACAGTATTATTTATTATGAGCACTCTGCTGGCAGTATTATTTATGAGGTATCTGCTGACAGTATTATTTATTATGAGCACTCTGCTGGCAGTATTATTTATTATGGGCACTCTGCTGGCAGTATTATTTATTATGGGCACTCTGCTGGCAGTATTATTTATTATGGGCACTCTGCTGGCAGTATTATTTATTATGGGTACTCTAGTGGCAGAGAGACCAGGGCAGTATTATTTATTATGAGCACTCTGCTGGCAGCATTATTTATGAGCTATCTGCTGACAGTATTATTTATTAGGGGAACTCTGCTGACAGTATTATTTATTATGAGCACTTTGCTGTCATTATTATTTATGAGCACTCTGCTGACTGTATTATTTATTATGGGCACTCTGCTGACAGTATTATTTATTATGAGCACTCTGCTGGCAGCATTATTTATGAGCTATCTGCTGACAGTATTATTTATTATGGGCACTCTGCTGACAGTATTATTTATTATGAGCACTCTGCTGGCAGCATTATTTATGAGCTATCTGCTGACAGTATTATTTATTATGGGCACTCTGCTTGCAGTATTATTTATTATGAGTACTCTAGTGGCAGTATTATTTATTATGAGCACTCTGCTGGCAGCATTATTTATGAGCTATCTGCTGACAGTATTATTTATTAGGGGAACTCTGCTGACAGTATTATTTATTATGAGCACTTTGCTGTCATTATTATTTATGAGCACTCTGCTGACTGTATTATTTATTATGGGCACTCTGCTGACAGTATTATTTATTATGAGCACTCTGCTGGCAGCATTATTTATGAGCTATCTGCTGACAGTATTATTTATTATGGGCACTCTGCTGACAGTATTATTTATTATGAGCACTCTGCTGGCAGCATTATTTATGAGCTATCTGCTGACAGTATTATTTATTATGGGCACTCTGCTTGCAGTATTATTTATTATGAGTACTCTAGTGGCAGTATTATTTATTATGAGCACTCTGCTGGCAGCATTATTTATGAGCTATCTGCTGACAGTATTATTTATTAGGGGAACTCTGCTGACAGTATTATTTATTATGAGCACTTTGCTGTCATTATTATTTATGAGCACTCTGCTGACAGTATTATTTATTATGGGCACTCTGCTGACAGTATTATTTATTATGAGCACTCTGCTGGCAGCATTATTTATGAGCTATCTGCTGACAGTATTATTTATTATGAGCACTCTGCTGACTGTATTATTTATTATGAGTACTCTGCTGACAGTATTATTTATTATGGGCACTCTGCTGGCAGTATTATTTATTATGGGCACTCTGCTGGCAGTATTATTTATTATGAGTACTCTGCTGGCAGTATTATTTATTATGGGCACTCTGCTGACAGTATTATTTATTATGAGCACTCTGCTGGCAGTATTATTTATTATGAACACTCTGCTGACAGTATTATTTATTATGAGTACTCTGCTGACAGTATTATTTATTATGAGCACTCTGCTGGCAGTATTATTTATTATGGGCACTCTGCTGACAGTATTATTTATTATGAGCACTCTGCTGGCAGTATTATTTATGAGGTATCTGCTGACAGTATTATTTATTATGAGCACTCTGCTGGCAGTATTATTTATGAGGTATCTGCTGACAGTATTATTTATTATGAGCACTCTGCTGGCAGTATTATTTATGAGGTATCTGCTGACAGTATTATTTATTATGAGCACTCTGCTGGCAGTATTATTTATGAGGTATCTGCTGACAGTATTATTTATATGAGCACTCTGCTGGCAGTATTATTTATTATGGGCACTCTGCTGGCAGTATTATTTATTATGGGCACTCTGCTGGCAGTATTATTTATTATGGGCACTCTGCTGGCAGTATTATTTATTATGGGCACTCTGCTGGCAGTATTATTTATTATGGGCACTCTGCTGGCAGTATTATTTATTATGGACACTCTGCTGGCAGTATTATTTATTATGGACACTCTGCTGACAGTATTATTTATTAGGTGCACTCTGCTGACAGTATTGTCTATAGGGACACTAGGCTGGCAGTTTTGGTAAGATTACATACACAGCTCTTAAGATACTATCGCACATGATGACATTAGCTCAGCAGGCAATATCATGCAGGATAGGATTAGATACTGTGGCTCAGCAGTCTGTATCACACAGGATAGATTAGATACAGAACCTCAATAGACAGTCACACAGGATAGGATTAGATACACAGCTCAGCAGTCAGTATCACACATGATAAGATTGGATACAGCAGACAGTATCACACATGATAGGATTGGATACAGCAGACAGTATCACACATGATAGGATTGGATACAGCAGTCAGTATCACACATGATAGGATTAGATACAGCAGTCAGTATCACACATGATAGGATTGGATACAGCAGACAGTATCACACATGATAGGATTGGATACAGCAGACAGTATCACACATGATAGGATTGGATACAGCAGTCAGTATCACACATGATAGGATTGGATACAGCAGTCAGTATCACACATGATAGGATTGGATACAGCAGTCAGTATCACACATGATAGGATTGGATACAGCAGTCAGTATCACACATGATAGGATTGGATACAGCAGACTGTATCACACATGATAGGATTGGATACAGCAGTCAGTATCACACATGATAGGATTGGATACAGCAGTCAGTATCACACATGATAGGATTGGATACAGCAGACTGTATCACACATGATAGGATTGGATAAACAGTCAGTATCACACATGATAGGATTGGATACAGCAGTCAGTATGACACATGATAGGATTGGATACAGCAGACTGTATCACACATGATAGGATTGGATACAGCAGTCAGTATCACACCTGATAGGATTGGATACAGCAGTCAGTATCACACATGATAGGATTGGATACAGCAGACAGTATCACACATGATAGGATTAGATACACAGCTCAGCAGTCAGTATCACACATGATAAGATTGGATACAGCAGACAGTATCACACATGATAGGATTGGATACAGCAGTCAGTATCACACATGATAGGATTGGATACAGCAGTCAGTATCACACATGATAGGATTGGATACAGCAGTCAGTATCACACATGATAAGATTGGATACAGCAGACAGTATCACACATGATAGGATTAGATACAGCAGTCAGTATCACACATGATAGGATTGGATACAGCAGTCAGTATCACACATGATAGGATTGGATACAGCAGTCAGTATCACACATGATAGGATTGGATACAGCAGTCAGTATCACACATGATAGGATTGGATACAGCAGTCAGTATCACACATGATAGGATTGGATACAGCAGTCAGTATCACACATGATAGGATTGGATACAGCAGTCAGTATCACACATGATAGGATTAGATATAGCAGTCAGTATCACACATGATAGGATTGGATACAGCAGACAGTATCACACATGATAGGATTGGATACAGCAGTCAGTATGTGACATGACAGGCTCAGATATGGCAGCTCAGGGTATTTATAACCGCTGATGACTCGGCGGTCTCGTGCAGCAGATGGCGGGCATATGAATCGCTCACTTTGGATCCTCCTCTTCCTATTTTGCCTCCTCTCAATACCAGATAATTAAT
This sequence comes from Leptodactylus fallax, assembly GCA_947044405.1. NCBI lineage: Eukaryota > Metazoa > Chordata > Amphibia > Anura > Leptodactylidae > Leptodactylus > Leptodactylus fallax. Next base: position 237,455 of record CAMRHE010000956.1, read on the forward strand.
TTTTGGCCTTGGCACCAGTTTGGCAGAGGCCGGGCGGGCGCAGATATAATAGTGTTGCGCTGCGGAGCGGCAGATTCCTCACAGTCACTAGAATTATCCTCATTGTCTGTAGAGAAGAGACAATCATCAGTGAATGGCGGCAGAGTCACATCTGAACTGCTGCGAATAGAAACCTTCTGATCAATCTGCTGATGTAAACATGGGGGGCAGAGGGCGACGGGGGCAGACGTGGCAGCCGCTGCACATCACCCTATACACTGGCGAGGGGCAGATGTACCGCTCACGTTATAGACTGTGGTAGGAACCGAAGAAAGGGTTAAACGGTAAAGACAGGTCCGTTCCATGCCGGACGATGGCGGACGCCGACGGTCCTCAGTGACTATATTGGGACAGTCAGGAATCCGCTGTTTTCTCTGTGACTTTTTCATCTGTGATTTTAGACGGACTCTAAGTCTGAGGCCCCGAGCGGAGACTCTGATACAGATGTGAATGTAGCCTAACACAGCTCAGCGTTGTTACAGTGTGTCAGTGCAGGTCCAGAGGATACATTCTCGGATTCAGTGACACAGTCTAGGATTTTGGCTGCAGTCCCGCTGTCCCACAATGGTGTAGTCGGGAGCTTCCTGCTCCACCATTCACCCATTGTTGCTGCTGGTGGCGGCCTGGATGTAGGCTGGTGCAATGTAGTGATGTCACTGCCCCTGCTGAGGGACTTGAGTGAACCCAAAGATGGGGAGAGATCAGTTTTACTTTTATTTTTTTCTTATCGTACCCATAAGGGTACATTATAGTGTGTGGGGCACTAAGGGAGCATTATACTGTGTGGGGCACTAAGGGAGCATTATACTGTGTGGGGCACTAAGGGAGCATTATACTGTGTGGGGCACTAAGGGAGCATTATACTGTATGGAGGCACTAAGGTAGTATTAAACTGTGTGGGGCACTAAGGGAGCATTATACTGTGTGGGGCAGTAAGGGAGAATTATACTGTATGGAGGCACTAAGGTAGTATTATACTGTGTGGGGCACTAAGGGAGCATTATACTGTATGGAGGCACTAAGGTAGTATTATACTGTGTGGGGCACTAAGGGAGCATTATACTGTGTGGGGCAGTAAGGGAGAATTATACTGTATGGAGGCACTAAGGTAGCATTATACTGTATGGAGGCACTAAGGTAGCATTATACTGTGTGGGGCACTAAGGGAGGATTATACAGTGTGGGGCACTAAGGGAGCATTATACTGTGTGGGGCACTAATGGAGCATTATACTGTGTGGGGCACTAAGGGAGCATTATACAGTGTGGGGCACTAAGGGAGCATTATACTGTGTGGGGCACTAAGGGAGCATTATACTGTGTGGGGCAGTAAGGGAGCATTATACAGTGTGGGGCACTAAGGGAGCATTATACTGTATGGAGGCACTAAGGGAGCATTATACTGTATGGAGGCACTAAGGGAGCATTATACTGTGTGGGGCACTAAGGGAGCATTATATAGTGTGGGGCACTAAGGGAGCATTATACTGTATGGAGGCACTAAGGTAGTATTATACTGTGTGGGGCACTAAGGGAGCATTATACTGTGTGGGGCAGTAAGGGAGAATTATACTGTATGGAGGCACTAAGGTAGTATTATACTGTGTGGGGCACTAAGGGAGCATTATACTGTATGGAGGCACTAAGGTAGTATTATACTGTGTGGGGCACTAAGGGAGCATTATACTGTGTGGGGCAGTAAGGGAGAATTATACTGTATGGAGGCACTAAGGTAGCATTATACTGTATGGAGGCACTAAGGTAGCATTATACTGTGTGGGGCACTAAGGGAGGATTATACAGTGTGGGGCACTAAGGGAGCATTATACTGTGTGGGGCACTAATGGAGCATTATACTGTGTGGGGCACTAAGGGAGCATTATACAGTGTGGGGCACTAAGGGAGCATTATACTGTGTGGGGCACTAAGGGAGCATTATACTGTGTGGGGCAGTAAGGGAGCATTATACAGTGTGGGGCACTAAAGGAGCATTATACTGTATGGAGGCACTAAGGGCATATTATACTGTATGGAGGCACTAAGGGAGCATTATACTGTGTGGGGCACTAAGGGAGCATTATATAGTGTGGGGCACTAAGGGAGCATTATACTGTATGGAGGCACTAAGGTAGTATTATACTGTGTGGGGCACTAAGGGAGCATTATACTGAGTGGGGCACTAAGGGAGCATTATACTGTGTGGGGCAGTAAGGGAGCATTATACAGTGTGGGGCACTAAGGGAGCATTATACTGTATGGAGGCACTAAGGGCATATTATACTGTATGGAGGCACTAAGGGAGCATTATACTGTGTGGGGCACTAAGGGAGCGTTATATAGTGTGGGGCACTAAGGGAGCATTATACTGTATGGAGGCACTAAGGTAGTATTATACTGTGTGGGGCACTAAGGGAGCATTATACTGAGTGGGGCACTAAGGGAGCATTATACTGTGTGGGGCAGTAAGGGAGCATTATACTGTGTGGGGAACTAAGGGAACATTATACAGTGTGGGGCACTAAGGGAGCATTATACTGTGTGGGGCACTAAGGGAGCATTATACTGTATGGAGGCACTAAGGTAGTATTATACTGTGTGGGGCACTAAGGGAGAATTGTACTGTGTGGGGCAGTAAGGGAGAATTATACTGTATAGAGGCACTAAGGTAGCATTATACTGTATGGAGGCACTAAGGTAGCATTATACTGTGTGGGGCACTAAGGGAGCATTATACTGTGTGGGGCACTAAGGGAGCATTATACAGTGTGGGGCACTAAGGGAGCATTATACTGTGTGGGGCACTAAGGGAGGATTATACTGTATGGAGGCACTAAGGTAGTATTATACTGTGTGGGGCACTAAGGGAGCATGATACTGTGTGGGGCAGTAAGGGAGTATTATACAGTGTGGGGCACTAAGGGAGCATTATACTGTGTGGGGCACTAATGGAGCATTATACTGTGTGGGGCAGTAAGGGAGCATTATACAGTGTGGGGCACTAAGGGAGCATTATACTGTGTGGGGCACTAAGGGAGCATTATACTGTGTGGGGCAGTAAGGGAGCACTATACAGTGTGGGGCACTAAGGGAGCATTATATTGTATGGAGGCACTAAGGGCATATTATACTGTATGGAGGCACTAAGGGAGCATTATACTGTGTGGGGCACTAAGGGAGCATTATATAGTGTGGGGCACTAAGGGAGCATTATACTGTATGGAGGCACTAAGGTAGTATTATACTGTGTGGGGCACTAAGGGAGCATTATACTGTGTGGGGCACTAAGGGAGCATTATACTGTGTGGGGCACTAAGGGAGCATTATACTGTGTGGGGCAGTAAGGGAGCATTATACAGTGTGGGGCACTAAGGGAGCATTATACAGTGTGGGGCACTAAGGGAGCATTATACTGTATGGAGGCACTAAGGGTGTATTATACTGTATGGAGGCAGTAAGGGAGCATTATACTGTGTGGGGCACTAAGGGAGCATTATATAGTGTGGGGAACTAAGGGAGCATTATATTGTATGGAGGCACTAAGGTAGTATTATACTGTGTGGGGCACTAAGGGAGCATTATACTGTGTGGGGCAGTAAGGGAGAATTATACTGTATGGAGGCACTAAGGTAGTATTATACTGTGTGGGGCACTAAGGGAGCATTATACTGTATGGAGGCACTAAGGTAGTATTATACTGTGTGGGGCACTAAGGGAGCATTATACTGTGTGGGGCAGTAAGGGACAATTATACTGTATGGAGGCACTAAGGTAGCATTATACTGTATGGAGGCACTAACGTAGCATTATACTGTGTGGGGCACTAAGGGAGGATTATACAGTGTGGGGCACTAAGGGAGCATTATACTGTGTGGGGCACTAATGGAGCATTATACTGTGTGGGGCACTAAGGGAGCATTATACAGTGTGGGGCACTAAGGGAGCATTATACTGTGTGGGGCACTAAGGGAGCATTATACTGTGTGGGGCAGTAAGGGAGCATTATACAGTGTGGGGCACTAAGGGAGCATTATACTGTATGGAGGCACTAAGGGCATATTATACTGTATGGAGGCACTAAGGGAGCATTATACTGTGTGGGGCACTAAGGGAGCATTATATAGTGTGGGGCACTAAGGGAGCATTATACTGTATGGAGGCACTAAGGTAGTATTATACTGTGTGGGGCACTAAGGGAGCATTATACTGAGTGGGGCACTAAGGGAGCATTATACTGTGTGGGGCAGTAAGGGAGCATTATACTGTGTGGGGAACTAAGGGAACATTATACAGTGTGGGGCACTAAGGGAGCATTATACTGTGTGGGGCACTAAGGGAGCATTATACTGTATGGAGGCACTAAGGTAGTATTATACTGTGTGGGGCACTAAGGGAGAATTATACTGTGTGGGGCAGTAAGGGAGAATTATACTGTATGGAGGCACTAAGGTAGCACTATACTGTATGGAGGCACTAAGGTAGCATTATACTGTGTGGGGCACTAAGGGAGCATTATACTGTGTGGGGCACTAAGGGAGCAATATACAGTGTGGGGCACTAAGGGAGCATTATACTGTGTGGGGCACTAAGGGAGGATTATACTGTATGGAGGCACTAAGGTAGTATTATACTGTGTGGGGCACTAAGGGAGCATTATACTGTGTGGGGCAGTAAGGGAGCATTATACAGTGTGGGGCACTAAGGGAGCATTATACTGTGTGGGGCACTAAGGGAGCGTTATATAGTGTGGGGCACTAAGGGAGCATTATACTGTATGGAGGCACTAAGGTAGTATTATACTGTGTGGGGCACTAAGGGAGCATTATACTGAGTGGGGCACTAAGGGAGAATTATACTGTGTGGGGCAGTAAGGGAGCATTATACTGTGTGGGGAACTAAGGGAACATTATACAGTGTGGGGCACTAAGGGAGCATTATACTGTGTGGGGCACTAAGGGAGCATTATACTGTATGGAGGCACTAAGGTAGTATTATACTGTGTGGGGCACTAAGGGAGAATTATACTGTGTGGGGCAGTAAGGGAGAATTATACTGTATGGAGGCACTAAGGTAGCATTATACTGTATGGAGGCACTAAGGTAGCATTATACTGTGTGGGGCACTAAGGGAGCATTATACTGTGTGGGGCACTAAGGGAGCATTATACAGTGTGGGGCACTAAGGGAGCATTATACTGTGTGGGGCACTAAGGGAGGATTATACTGTATGGAGGCACTAAGGTAGTATTATACTGTGTGGGGCACTAAGGGAGCATGATACTGTGTGGGGCAGTAAGGGAGCATTATACAGTGTGGGGCACTAAGGGAGCATTATACTGTGTGGGGCACTAATGGAGCATTATACTGTGTGGGGCAGTAAGGGAGCATTATACAGTGTGGGGCACTAAGGGAGCATTATACTGTGTGGGGCACTAAGGGAGCATTATACTGTGTGGGGCAGTAAGGGAGCATTATACAGTGTGGGGCACTAAGGGAGCATTATACTGTATGGAGGCACTAAGGGCATATTATACTGTATGGAGGCACTAAGGGAGCATTATACTGTGTGGGGCACTAAGGGAGCATTATATAGTGTGGGGCACTAAGGGAGCATTATACTGTATGGAGGCACTAAGGTAGTATTATACTGTGTGGGGCACTAAGGGAGCATTATACTGTGTGGGGCACTAAGGGAGCATTATACTGTGTGGGGCACTAAGGGAGCATTATACTGTGTGGGGCAGTAAGGGAGCATTATACAGTGTGGGGCACTAAGGGAGCATTATACAGTGTGGGGCACTAAGGGAGCATTATACTGTATGGAGGCACTAAGGGTGTATTATACTGTATGGAGGCAGTAAGGGAGCATTATACTGTGTGGGGCACTAAGGGAGCATTATATAGTGTGGGGAACTAAGGGAGCATTATACTGTATGGAGGCACTAAGGTAGTATTATACTGTGTGGGGCACTAAGGGAGCATTATACTGTGTGGGGCAGTAAGGGAGAATTATACTGTATGGAGGCACTAAGGTAGTATTATACTGTGTGGGGCACTAAGGGAGCATTATACTGTATGGAGGCACTAAGGTAGTATTATACTGTGTGGGGCACTAAGGGAGCATTATACTGTGTGGGGCAGTAAGGGACAATTATACTGTATGGAGGCACTAAGGTAGCATTATACTGTATGGAGGCACTAACGTAGCATTATACTGTGTGGGGCACTAAGGGAGGATTATACAGTGTGGGGCACTAAGGGAGCATTATACTGTGTGGGGCACTAATGGAGCATTATACTGTGTGGGGCACTAAGGGAGCATTATACAGTGTGGGGCACTAAGGGAGCATTATACTGTGTGGGGCACTAAAGGAGCATTATACTGTGTGGGGCAGTAAGGGGAGCATTATACAGTGTGGGGCACTAAGGGAGCATTATACTGTATGGAGGCACTAAGGGCATATTATACTGTATGGAGGCACTAAGGGAGCATTATACTGTGTGGGGCACTAAGGGAGCATTATATAGTGTGGGGCACTAAGGGAGCATTATACTGTATGGAGGCACTAAGGTAGTATTATACTGTGTGGGGCACTAAGGGAGCATTATACTGAGTGGGGCACTAAGGGAGCATTATACTGTGTGGGGCAGTAAGGGAGCATTATACTGTGTGGGGAACTAAGGGAACATTATACAGTGTGGGGCACTAAGGGAGCATTATACTGTGTGGGGCACTAAGGGAGCATTATACTGTATGGAGGCACTAAGGTAGTATTATACTGTGTGGGGCACTAAGGGAGAATTATACTGTGTGGGGCAGTAAGGGAGAATTATACTGTATGGAGGCACTAAGGTAGCACTATACTGTATGGAGGCACTAAGGTAGCATTATACTGTGTGGGGCACTAAGGGAGCATTATACTGTGTGGGGCACTAAGGGAGCAATATACAGTGTGGGGCACTAAGGGAGCATTATACTGTGTGGGGCACTAAGGGAGGATTATACTGTATGGAGGCACTAAGGTAGTATTATACTGTGTGGGGCACTAAGGGAGCATTATACTGTGTGGGGCAGTAAGGGAGCATTATACAGTGTGGGGCACTAAGGGAGCATTATACTGTGTGGGGCACTAATGGAGCATTATACTGTGTGGGGCACTAAGGGAGCATTATACAGTGTGGGGCACTAAGGGAGCATTATACTGTGTGGGGCACTAAGGGAGCATTATACTGTGTGGGGCAGTAAGGGAACATTATACAGTGTGGGGCACTAAGGGAGCATTATACTGTATGGAGGCACTAAGGGCATATTATACTGTATGGAGGCACTAAGGGAGCATTATACTGTGTGGGGCACTAAGGGAGCATTATATAGTGTGGAGCACTAAGGGAGCATTATACTGTATGGAGGCACTAAGGTAGTATTATACTGTGTGGGGCACTAAGGGAGCATTATACTGTGTGGGGCACTAAGGGATCATTATACTGTGTGGGGCACTAAGGGAGCATTATACTGTGTGGGGCAGTAAGGGAGCATTATACAGTGTGGGGCACTAAGGGAGCATTATACAGTGTGGGGAACTAAGGGAGCATTATACTGTATGGAGGCACTAAGGGTGTATTATACTGTATGGAGGCAGTAAGGGAGCATTATACTGTGTGGGGCACTAAGGGAGCATTATATAGTGTGGGGAACTAAGGGAGCATTATACTGTATGGAGGCACTAAGGTAGTATTATAATGTGTGGGGCAGTAAGGGAGCATTATACTGTGTGGGGCAGTAAGGGAGCATTATACTGTGTGGGGCACTAAGGGAACATTATACAGTGTGGGGCACTAAGGGAGCATTATACTGTGTGGGGCACTAAGGGAGCATTATACTGTATGGAGGCACTAAGGTAGTATTATACTGTGTGGGGCACTAAGGGAGAATTATACTGTGTGGGGCAGTAAGGGAGAATTATACTGTATGGAGGCACTAAGGTAGCATTATACTGTATGGAGGCACTAAGGTAGCATTATACTGTGTGGGGCACTAAGGGAGCATTATACTGTGTGGGGCACTAAGGGAGCATTATACAGTGTGGGGCACTAAGGGAGCATTATACTGAGTGGGGCACTAAGGGAGCATTATACTGTGTGGGGCAGTAAGGGAGCATTATACTGTGTGGGGAACTAAGGGAACATTATACAGTGTGGGGCACTAAGGGAGCATTATACTGTGTGGGGCACTAAGGGAGCATTATACTGTATGGAGGCACTAAGGTAGTATTATACTGTGTGGGGCACTAAGGGAGAATTATACTGTGTGGGGCAGTAAGGGAGAATTATACTGTATGGAGGCACTAAGGTAGGACTATACTGTATGGAGGCACTAAGGTAGCATTATACTGTGTGGGGCACTAAGGGAGCATTATACTGTGTGGGGCACTAAGGGAGCATTATACAGTGTGGGGCACTAAGGGAGCATTATACTGTGTTGGGCACTAAGGGAGGATTATACTGTATGGAGGCACTAAGGTAGTATTATACTGTGTGGGGCACTAAGGGAGCATTATACTGTGTGGGGCAGTAAGGGAGCATTATACAGTGTGGGGCACTAAGGGAGCATTATACTGTGTGGGGCACTAATGGAGCATTATACTGTGTGGGGCACTAAGGGAGCATTATACAGTGTGGGGCACTAAGGGAGCAATATACTGTGTGGGGCAGTAAGGGAGCATTATACAGTGTGGGGCACTAAGGGAGCATTATACTGTATGGAGGCACTAAGGGAGCATTATACTGTGTGGGGCACTAAGGGAGCATTATATAGTGTGGGGCACTAAGGGAGCATTATACTGTATGGAGGCACTAAGGTAGTATTATACTGTGTGGGGCACTAAGGGAGCATTATACTGTGTGGGGCACTAAGGGAGCATTATACTGTGTGGGGCACTAAGGGAGCATTATACTGTGTGGGGCAGTAAGGGAGCATTATACAGTGTGGGGCACTAAGGGAGCATTATACAGTGTGGGGAACTAAGGGAGCATTATACTGTATGGAGGCACTAAGGGTGTATTATACTGTATGGAGGCAGTAAGGGAGCATTATACTGTGTGGGGCACTAAGGGAGCATTATATAGTGTGGGGAACTAAGGGAGCATTATACTGTATGGAGGCACTAAGGTAGTATTATAATGTGTGGGGCAGTAAGGGAGCATTATACTGTGTGGGGCAGTAAGGGAGCATTATACTGTGTGGGGCACTAAGGGAACATTATACATTGTGGGGCACTAAGGGAGCATTATACTGTGTGGGGCACTAAGGGAGCATTATACTGTATGGAGGCACTAAGGTAGTATTATACTGTGTGGGGCACTAAGGGAGAATTATACTGTGTGGGGCAGTAAGGGAGAATTATACTGCATGGAGGCACTAAGGTAGCATTATACTGTATGGAGGCACTAAGGTAGCATTATACTGTGTGGGGCACTAAGGGAGCATTATACTGTGTGGGGCACTAAGGGAGCATTATACAGTGTGGGGCACTAAGGGAGCATTATACTGTGTGGGGCACTAAGGGAGGATTATACTGTATGGAGGCACTAAGGTAGTATTATACTGTGTGGGGCACTAAGGGAGCATTATACTGTGTGGGGCAGTAAGGGAGCATTATACAGTGTGGGGCACTAAGGGAGCATTATACAGTGTGGGGCACTAAGGGAGCATTATACTGTGTGGGGCACTAAGGGAGCATTATACTGTGTGGGGCAGTAAGGGAGCATTATACAGTGTGGGGCACTAAGGGAGCATTATACTGTATGGAGGCACTAAGGGCATATTATACTGTATGGAGGCACTAAGGGAGCATTATACTGTGTGGGGCACTAAGGGAGCATTATATAGTGTGGGGCACTAAGGGAGCATTATACTGTATGGAGGCACTAAGGTAGTATTATACTGTGTGGGGCACTAAGGGAGCATTATACTGTGTGGGGCACTAAGGGAGCATTATACTGTGTGGGACACTAAGGGAGCATTATACTGTGTGGGGCAGTAAGGGAGCATTATACAGTGTGGGGCACTAAGGGAGCATTATACAGTGTGGGGCACTAAGGGAGCATTATACTGAATGGAGGCACTAAGGGTGTATTATACTATATGGAGGCAGTAAAGGAGCATTATACTGTGTGGGGCACTAAGGGAGCATTATATAGTGTGGGGAACTAAGGGAGCATTATACTGTATGGAGGCACTAAGGTAGTATTATAATGTGTGGGGCAGTAAGGGAGCATTATACTGTGTGGGGCAGTAAGGGAGCATTATACTGTGTGGGGCACTAAGGGAACATTATACAGTGTGGGGCACTAAGGGAGCATTATACTGTGAGGGGCACTAAGGGAGCATTATACTGTATGGAGGCACTAGGGTAGTATTTTACTGTGTGGGGCACTAAGTGAGCATTATACTGTGTGGGGCAGTAAGGGAGAATTATACTGTATGGAGGCACTAAGGTAGCATTATACTGTATGGAGGCACGAAGGTAGCATTATACTGTATGGAGGCACGAAGGTAGCATTATACTGTTTGGGGCACTAAGGGAGCATTATACTGTGTGGGGCACTAAGGGAGCATTATACAGTGTGGGGCACTAAGGGAGCATTATACTGTGTGGGGCACTAAGGGAGCATTATACTGTGTGGGGCACTAAGGGAGCATTATACTGTGTGGAGGGACTAAGGGAGCATTATACAGTGTGGGGCACTAAGGGAGCATTATACTGTGTGGGGCAGTAAGGGAGAATTATACTGTATGGAGGCACTAAGGTAGCATTATACTGTATGGAGGCACGAAGGTAGCATTATACTGTTTGGGGCACTAAGGGAGCATTATACTGTGTGGGGCACTAAGGGAGCATTATACAGTGTGGGGCACTAAGGGAGCATTATACAGTGTGGGGCACTAAGGGAGCATTATACTGTGTGGGGCACTAAGGGAGCATTATACTGTGTGGGGCACTAAGGGAGCATTATACTGTGTGGAGGGACTAAGGGAGCATTATACAGTGTGGGGCACTAAGGGAGCATTATACTGTGTTGGGCACTAAGGGAGCATTATACTGTGTGGGGCACTATACTGTTTGGAGGCACCGATGCACCAGGGACCAATAACATTTTAATAAAACTATAGCCTGGACAACCCCTTTAAGCTACATTTTTACGTGACTGTGGTTCAAAATGTCTTTTTTTCTCGGCTGTTTTGCACCCGAGGAGCGCCCATTTTTATGGATCACTACATGAGTGCATCGAAGAATCACTGAAAGCAGGTAAAAATAGAATATGACCTAGTTTTTGACAGTCTGTTAAAATGGACTTTAAAACACTAATTGCTCATGTGAATAGCCCCAGTCACATACATTGATGAGGTTACGATAGGCTTCAGTCTTAGGCGTCGTTCACACTTCTGGATTTCTGTTCTGTGGAAAAAAAAAGGAAATTGAAAATTAAAAAGCTTCTGTGATGCTCCGGCCCCCTAATAATTCTGTCACATGTTTCCTTGCATCAAAATTGAACCCAGGGACTGGCACAGATTTCGGGTATAACTCACCAGTTTTCTGTAGTAAAGCTGACAGGGCAAGGGGTCCTCCATCTCCTCCTCATCTCTTCAGGGGTCCTCCAGAGGTGGGACCCCCAGGATCAGTCTGACTTTACCATTTTATAATCCAGGACGCGTAGAGCTCCATAGAGGTCAGATTACAGTCAGTGACAATTAGGCCATATTCACTGTTGGCCACTAGGTGGCAGGAGTGTTCTGCATTTCCACAGTCACTACTGAGCAGCAGCTACAGGTGACATCACAAAAAGTTACACAAACATAGGCTACATATTGTGACCACTAGAGGGCAACACAGCGAATAGTAACATCAATGACCCCTGAGAGATCTACATTATTTTATATAAAAGTGGAAAACATAAAAAAAAGAGTAAATATAACAAAAATAAGAAAAATAGATATGATATAATATAATATAAAGTAATATAATATAAAGTAAAATAATGTAATATAATGTAAAACAATATAATGTAATATAATATAATGTAATATAATATAATATAATATAATATAATATAATATAATATAATATAATATTGCAGCACACCTCATGTGCCCACAGTGTGTTCCTGTAAAAGCCGCCACAGCAAAAAACACCTAAAATTGGATAGTTTTTAGTGCGGCAGCCCCTGCAGGAATTGCTGTAAGTCTTCTATAGCTTTCACTCTATGCATTGTAACAACTGAGAAACACACAAAAAAATTGATCCTCTTGCTCCATAAACAGTATAATGGCCCCCTTTTGCCCTCCTACACAGTATAATGGCCCCCTTTTGCCCTCCTACACAGTATAATGGCCCCCTTTTGCCCTCCTACACAGTATAATGGCCCCCCTTTTGCCCTCCTACACAGTATAATGGCCCCCTTTTGCCCTCCTACACAGTATAATGGCCCCCTTTTGCCCTCCTACACAGTATAATGGCCCCCTTTTGCCCTCCTACACAGTATAATGGCTCCCTTTTGCCCTCCTACACAGTATAATGGCCCCCTTTTGCCCTCCTACACAGTATAATGGCCCCATTTTGCCCTCCTACACAGTATAATGGCCCCTTTTGCCCTCCTACACAGTATAATGGCCCCTTTTGCCCTCCTACACAGTATAATGGCCCCCTTTTGCCCTCCTACACAGTATAATGGCTCCCTTTTGCCCTACACAGTATAATGGCCCCCTTTTGCCCTCCTACACAGTATAATGGCCCCCTTTTGCCCTCTTACACAGTATAATGGCCCCCTTTTGCCCTCCTACACAGTATAATGGCCCCCTTTTGCCCTCCTACACAGTATAATGGCCCCCTTTTGCCCTCCTACACAGTATAATGGCCCCCTTTTGCCCTCATACACAGTTTAAGGGCCACCCAAGCCATACTATGGGTTTCCTCGTCACTTACTACTCACAGTTCTCCGGATCCCCTGTCCCCCTCTCTGAACCCCGCCACAAATCCCCATGTGAGCACTGGGACTAGGAAGGGACGGGCGGTCCAGGGAGCTGTGAGGGGTAAGTAATGCTGAAACATATAGCACCACTCGCTCTCTCGCTCTCTCCCCAGGCTTTTAGCAGGCAGTGAGCACTTCCATCTGTTCTAGATCCAGGGCTGCCCCCCAGCAGCTCTCCATCCTGGCACCTGCCCAGATTGTCCAGGTGCTGGCGCTGTTCCTGCCCTATAGATCCATTCTGTATAGCAGAGACTAGTCAGCCCAGGCTTGCTGATGGAAGTGCCCGCCCTGTTGTACACCTCTGTATACACAAAGTGCTATATGCTTCCCAGCATGTTTGGGCTTCACAAATGAGTCGATAGGACCCTCTTGTCAGGGAGTTCCAGAGTCCTGATCTTCCACATTCACAGACCCCATTACCTTCAAAGCCAATGTAGCGTAAACTGGAAGACGCCCGTGGGGTGTGCGAAGATCCTTCACTTGCCCTCCTGTCTCCCATTCCTGGATGAATGGCCTACAGGAGAAACCCCGGAGGAGCCCTCTCTTACCAGAGGCTTGCAATGTTGGTCTTAAGAAAGTTATTCACCCAATCTGTCAGAAAGTCAGTGATGTCATCACTTTTGTGCCACCTAGTCCACCTTGGCTCCCACCAATGGCCCACGACCAACAATCCTAAACAATGGGTCAATCATAAATATACATAACTATGGACTCAGAAAACCCTGGTGAACACGAGTCCTAGCCTGAGAGCGCCCAATCCAACCATTCATAAGCGGGAGACTCTCTACAAGGTCACAGCCACACCACTGCCCCTGGTAGAAGATCAGGATCCCATCCCTCACATGGAAAGCTAATGTGGGCACCGTAACCACCCAAATGCCAGATGCCAAACTTATCCAAGTTCTTTCTTAGAATCGTCGCCACGTCTCTATAAATGGTCACCTTCCTGACCTCATCCTGGCGAGATACCGTCTGGGGTCATTGTGCACCAGCTCATAGTTTGCCATAAGGATGTATCAAGACAAAGATGTCAACTACCTTCAAAACCATCATCGGAAGGAGCTCAACTACCTTTGCCCTAAAAGGACATGCATCACTGGCCCTTCAACAAAGACAGACTCCATTTCTATGAGCCTGCTTGGCCCAGCTGTTAGGAAGGACCACCAAGATCTCCTTCCCATATGTCCCCAGAGTCTGGAACTGGAGAGGGCGCATCGGCTGCCCCAGGAGCAACACTCACATAACTACCGACCCGAGGGAAGGGGCAGATGGACCGCTGACCCTACAGACCCAGCACCTATAATAACACTATCACTACGAGCACCATCCACAACCCCCACAATAGCACCAACCCCGGAGCCTCCTCACATAACTACCGGCCCAAGGGAAGGGGCAGATGGACCGCTGACCCTACAGACCCAGCACCTATAATAACAGTATCACTACAAGCACCATCCACAACCCCCACAATAGCACCGACCCCGGAGCCTCCTCACATAACTACCAGCCCAAGGGAAGGGGCAGATGGACCGCTGACCGTACAGACCCAGCACCTATAATAACAGTATCACTATGAGCACCATCCACAACCCCCACAATAGCACCGACCCCGGAGCCTCCTCACATAACTACCAGACCAAGGGAAGGGGCAGATGGACCGCTGACCGTACAGACCCAGCACCTATAATAACAGTATCACTACGAGCACCACCCACAACCCCCACAACAGCACCGACCCCGGAGTCTCCTCACATAACTACAGGCCCGAGGGAAGGGGCAGATGGACCGCTCCCGCTGACCCTACAGACCCAGCACCTATAATAACACTATCACTACGAGCACCATCCACAACCCCCACAATAGCACCAACCCCGAAGCCTCCTCACATAACTACCGGCCCAAGGGAAGGGGCAGATGGACCGCTGACCCTACAGACCCAGCACCTATAATAACAGTATCACTACAAGCACCATCCACAACCCCCACAATAGCACCGACCCCGGAGCCTCCTCACATAACTACCGGCCCGAGGGAAGGGGTAGATGGACCGCTGACCCTACAGACCCAGCACCTATAATAACAGTATCACAATGAGCACGATCCACAACCCCCACAATAGCACCGACCCCGGAGCCTCCTCACATAACTACCGGCCCGAGGGAAGGGGCAGATGGACCGCTGACCGTACAGACCCAGCACCTATAATAACAGTATCACTACGAGCACCATCCACAACCCCCACAATAGCACCGACCCCGGAGCCTCCTCACATAACTACCGGCCCGAGGGAAGGGGCAGATGGACCGCTCCCGCTGACCCTACAGACCCAGCACCTATAATAACAGTATCACTATGAGCACCATCCACAACCCCCACAATAGCACCGACCCCGGAGCCTCCTCACATAACTACCGGCCCAAGGGAAGGGGCAGATGGACCGCTGACCCTACAGACCCAGCACCTATAATAACAGTATCACTACGAGCACCATCCACAACCCTGACAATAGCACCGACCCGGGAGCACTCCTCACATAACTACCAGCCCAAGGGAAGGGGCAGATGGACCGCTGACCCTACAGACCCAGCACCTATAATAACAGTATCACTACGAGCACCATCCACAACAGCACCGACCCCGGAGCCTCCTCACATAACTACCGGCCCGAGGGAAGGGGTAGATGGACCGCTCCCGCTGACCCTATAGACCCAGCACCTATAATAACAGTATCACTACGAGCACAATCCACAACCCCCACAATAACACCGACCCCGGAGCCTCCTCACATAACTACCGGCCCGAGGGAAGGGGCAGATGGACCGCTGACCCTACAGACCCAGCACCTATAATAACAGTATCACTACGAGCACCATCCACAACCCCCACAATAGCACCGACCCCGGAGCCTCCTCACATAACTACCGGCCCAAGGGAAGGGGCAGATGGACCGCTGACCCTACAGACCCAGCACCTATAATAACAGTATCACTACGAGCACCATCCACAACCCCCACAATAGCACCAACCCCGGAGCCTCCTCACATAACTACCGGCCCGAGGGAAGGGGTAGATGGACCGCTCCCGCTGACCATACAGACCCAGCACCTATAATAACAGTATCACGACGAGCACCATCCACAACCCCCACAATAGCACCGACCCCGGAGCCTCCTCACATAGCTACCGGCCCGAGGGAAGGGGTAGATGGACCGCTCCCGCTGACCCTACAGACCCAGCACCTATAATAACAGTATCACTATGAGAACCATCCACAACAGCACCGACCCCGGAGCCTCCTCACATAACTACCGGCCCGAGGGAAGGGGTAGATGGAACGCTCCCGCTGACCCTACAGACCCAGCACCTATAATAACAGTATCACTACGAGCACCACCCACAACCCCCACAACAGCACCGACCCCGGAGTCTCCTAACATAACTACCGGCCCGAGGGAAGGGGCAGATGGACCGCTCCCGCTGACCCTACAGACCCAGCACCTATAATAACACTATCACTACGAGCACCATCCACAACCCCCACAATAGCACCAACCCCGAAGCCTCCTCACATAACTACCGGCCCAAGGGAAGGGGCAGATGGACCGCTGACCCTACAGACGCAGCACCTATAATAACAGTATCACTACAAGCACCATCCACAACCCCCACAATAGCACCGACCCCGGAGCCTCCTCACATAACTACCGGCCCGAGGGAAGGGGTAGATGGACCGCTGACCCTACAGACCCAGCACCTATAATAACAGTATCACTATGAGCACGATCCACAACCCCCACAATAGCACCGACCCCGGGCCTCCTCACATAACTACCGGCCCGAGGGAAGGGGCAGATGGACCGCTGACCGTACAGACCCAGCACCTATAATAACAGTATCACTACGAGCACCATCCACAACCCCCACAATAGCACCGACCCCGGAGCCTCCTCACATAACTACCGGCCCGAGGGAAGGGGCAGATGGACCGCTGACCGTACAGACCCAGCACCTATAATAACAGTATCACTACGAGCACCATCCACAACCCCCACAATAGCACCGACCCCGGAGCCTCCTCACATAACTACCGGCCCGAGGGAAGGGGCAGATGGACCGCTCCCGCTGACCCTACAGACCCAGCACCTATAATAACAGTATCACTATGAGCACCATCCACAACCCCCACAATAGCACCGACCCTGGAGCCTCCTCACATAACTACCGGCCCAAGGGAAGGGGCAGATGGACCGCTGACCCTACAGACCCAGCACCTATAATAACAGTATCACTACGAGCACCATCCACAACCCTGACAATAGCACCGACCCGGGAGCCTCCTCACATAACTACCAGCCCAAGGGAAGGGGCAGATGGACCGCTGACCCTACAGACCCAGCACCTATAATAACAGTATCACTACGAGCACCATCCACAACCCCCACAATAGCACCAACCCCGGAGCCTCCTCACATAACTACCGGCCCGAGGGAAGGGGTAGATGGACCGCTCCCGCTGACCCTATAGACCCAGCACCTATAATAACAGTATCACTACGAGCACAATCCACAACCCCCACAATAACACCGACCCCGGAGCCTCCTCACATAACTACCGGCCCGAGGGAAGGGGCAGATGGACCGCTGACCCTACAGACCCAGCACCTATAATAACAGTATCACTACGAGCACCATCCACAACCCCCACAATAGCACCGACCCCGGAGCCTCCTCACATAACTACCGGCCCAAGGGAAGGGGCAGATGGACCGCTGACCCTACAGACCCAGCACCTATAATAACAGTATCACTACGAGCACCATCCACAACCCCCACAATAGCACCAACCCCGGAGCCTCCTCACATAACTACCGGCCCGAGGGAAGGGGTAGATGGACCGCTCCCGCTGACCATACAGACCCAGCACCTATAATAACAGTATCACGACGAGCACCATCCACAACCCCCACAATAGCACCGACCCCGGAGCCTCCTCACATAGCTACCGGCCCGAGGGAAGGGGTAGATGGACCGCTCCCGCTGACCCTACAGACCCAGCACCTATAATAACAGTATCACTATGAGAACCATCCACAACAGCACCGACCCCGGAGCCTCCTCACATAACTACCGGCCCGAGGGAAGGGGTAGATGGAACGCTCCCGCTGACCCTACAGACCCAGCACCTATAATAACAGTATCACTACGAGCACCACCCACAACCCCCACAACAGCACCGACCCCGGAGTCTCCTCACATAACTACCGGCCCGAGGGAAGGGGCAGATGGACCGCTCCCGCTGACCCTACAGACCCAGCACCTATAATAACACTATCACTACGAGCACCATCCACAACCCCCACAATAGCACCAACCCCGAAGCCTCCTCACATAACTACCGGCCCAAGGGAAGGGGCAGATGGACCGCTGACCCTACAGACGCAGCACCTATAATAACAGTATCACTACAAGCACCATCCACAACCCCCACAATAGCACCGACCCCGGAGCCTCCTCACATAACTACCGGCCCGAGGGAAGGGGTAGATGGACCGCTGACCCTACAGACCCAGCACCTATAATAACAGTATCACTATGAGCACGATCCACAACCCCCACAATAGCACCGACCCCGGAGCCTCCTCACATAACTACCGGCCCAAGGGAAGGGGCAGATGGACCGCTGACCCTACAGACCCAGCACCTATAATAACAGTATCACTACGAGCACCATCCACAACCCTGACAATAGCACCGACCCGGGAGCCTCCTCACATAACTACCAGCCCAAGGGAAGGGGCAGATGGACCGCTGACCCTACAGACCCAGCACCTATAATAACAGTATCACTACGAGCACCATCCACAACAGCACCGACGCCGGAGCCTCCTCACATAACTACCGGCCCGAGGGAAGGGGTAGATGGACCGCTCCCGCTGACCCTATAGACCCAGCACCTATAATAACAGTATCACTACGAGCACAATCCACAACCCCCACAATAGCACCGACCCCGGAGCCTCCTCACATAACTACCGGCCCGAGGGAAGGGGTAGATGGACCGCTCCCGCTGACCCTATAGACCCAGCACCTATAATAACAGTATTACTACGAGCACCATCCACAACCCCCACAATAGCACCGACCCCGGAGCCTCCTCACATAGCTACCGGCCCGAGGGAAGGGGCAGATGGACCGCTGACCCTACAGACCCAGCACCTATAATAACAGTATCACTAAGAGCACCATCCACAACCCCCACAATAGCACCGACCCCGGAGCCTCCTCACATAACTACCGGCCCAAGGGAAGGGGCAGATGGACCGCTGACCCTACAGACCCAGCACCTATAATAACAGTATCACTACGAGCACCATCCACAACCCCCACAATAGCACCAACCCCGGAGCCTCCTCACATAACTACCGGCCCGAGGGAAGGGGTAGATGGACCGCTCCCGCTGACCCTACAGACCCAGCACCTATAATAACAGTATCACTATGAGAACCATCCACAACAGCACCGACCCCGGAGCCTCCTCACATAACTACCGGCCCGAGGGAAGGGGTAGATGGACCGCTCCCGCTGACCCTACAGACCCAGCACCTATAATAACAGTATCACTACGAGCACCATCCACAACCCCCACAATAGCACCGACCCCGGAGCCTCCTCACATAACTACCGGCCCAAGGGAAGGGGCAGATGGACCGCTGACCCTACAGACCCAGCACCTATAATAACAGTATCACTACGAGCACCATCCACAACCCTGACAATAGCACCGACCCGGGAGCCTCCTCACATAACTACCAGCCCAAGGGAAGGGGCAGATGGACCGCTGACCCTACAGACCCAGCACCTATAATAACAGTATCACTACGAGCACCATCCACAACCCCCACAATAGCACCGACCCCGGAGCCTCCTCACATAACTACCGGCCCGAGGGAAGGGGTAGATGGACCGCTGACCCTACAGACCCAGCACCTATAATAACAGTATCACTATGAGCACCATCCACAACCCCCACAATAGCACCGACCCCGGAGCCTCCTCACATAACTACCGGCCCGAGGGAAGGGGCAGATGGACCGCTGACCCTACAGACCCAGCACCTATAATAACAGTATCACTATGAGCACCATCCACAACCCCCACAAAAGCACCGACCCCGGAGCCTCCTCACATAACTATCGGCCCGAGGGAAGGGGTAGATGGACCGCTCCCGCCGACCCTACCGACCCAGCACCTATAATAACAGTATCACTACGAGCACCATCCACAACCCCCACAATAGCACCGACCCCGGAGCCTCCTCACATAACTACAGGCCCGAGGGAAGGGGTAGATGGACCGCTCCCGCTGACCCTACAGACCCAGCACCTATAATAACAGTATCACTACGAGCACCATCCACAACCCCCACAATAGCACCGACCCCGGAGCCTCCTCACATAACTACCGGCCCGAGGGAAGGGGCAGATAGACCGCTGACCCTACAGACCCAGCACCTATAATAACAGTATCACTATGAGCACCATCCACAACCCCCACAATAGCACCGACCCCGGAGCCTCCTCACATAACTACCGGCCCGAGGGAAGGGGTAGATGGACCGCTCCCGCTGACCCTACAGACCCAGCACCTATAATAACAGTATCACTACGAGCACCATCCACAACCCCCACAATAGCACCGACCCCAGAGCCTCCTCACATAACTACCGGCCCGAGGGAAGGGGTAGATGGACCGCTCCCGCTGACCCTACAGACCCAGCACCTATAATAACAGTATCACTATGAGCACCATCCACAACCCCCACAATAGCACCGACCCCGGAGCCTCCTCACATAACTACCGGCCCGAGGGAAGGGGCAGATGGACCGCTGACCCTACAGACCCAGCACCTATAATAACAGTATCACTATGAGCACCATCCACAACCCCCACAATAGCACTGACCCGGGAGCCTCCTCACATAACTACCGGCCCGAGGGAAGGGGCAGATGGACCGCTGACCCTACAGACCCAGCACCTATAATAACAGTATCACTACGAGCACCATCCACAACCCCCACAATAGCACCGACCCCGGAGCCTCCTCACATAACTACAGGCCCGAGGGAAGGGGTAGATGGACCGCTCCCGCTGACCCTACAGACCCAGCACCTATAATAACAGTATCACTACGAGCACCATCCACAACCCCCACAATAGCACCGACCCCGGAGCCTCCTCACATAACTACCGGCCCGAGGGAAGGGGCAGATAGACCGCTGACCCTACAGACCCAGCACCTATAATAACAGTATCACTATGAGCACCATCCACAACCCCCACAATAGCACCGACCCCGGAGCCTCCTCACATAACTACCGGCCCGAGGGAAGGGGTAGATGGACCGCTCCCGCTGACCCTACAGACCCAGCACCTATAATAACAGTATCACTACGAGCACCATCCACAACCCCCACAATAGCACCGACCCCGGAGCCTCCTCACATAACTACCGGCCTGAGGGAAGGGGTAGATGGACCGCTGACCCTACAGACCCAGCACCTATAATAACAGTATCACTACGAGCACCATCCACAACCCTGACAATAGCACCGACCCCGGAGCCTCCTCACATAACTACCAGCCCAAGGGAAGGGGCAGATGGACCGCTGACCCTACAGACCCAGCACCTATAATAACAGTATCACTACGAGCACCATCCACAACCCCCACAATAGCACCGACCCCGGAGCCTCCCTCACATAACTACCAGCCCGAGGGAAGGGGTAGATGGACCGCTCCCGCTGACCCTACAGACCCAGCACCTATAATAACAGTATCACTACGAGCAGCATCCATAACCCCCACAATAGCACCGACCCCGGAGCCTCCTCACATAACTACCAGCCCGAGGGAAGGGGTAGATGGACCGCTCCCGCTGACCCTACAGACCCAGCACCTATAATAACAGTATCACTACGAGCATCATCCACAACCCCCACAATAGCACCGACCCCGGAGCCTCCTCACATAACTACCGGCCCAAGGGAAGGGGCAGATGGACCGCTGACCCTACAGACAGAGCACCTATAATAACAGTATCACTACGAGCACCATCCACAACCCTGACAATAGCACCGACCCCGGAGCCTCCTCACATAACTACCAGCCTAAGGGAAGGGGCAGATGGACCGCTGACCCTACAGACCCAGCACCTATAATAACAGCATCACTACGAGCACCATCCACAACCCCACAATAGCACCGACCCCGGAGCCTCCTCACATAACTACCGGCCCGAGGGAAGGGGCAGATGGACCGCTGACCCTACAGACCCAGCACCTATAATAACAGTATCACTATGAGCACCATCCACAACCCCCACAATAGCACCGACCCCGGAGCCTCCTCACATAACTACCGGCCCGAGGGAAGGGGTAGATGGACCGCTCCCGCTGACCCTACCGACCCAGCACCTATAATAACAGTATCACTACGAGCACCATCCACAACCCCCACAATAGCACCGACCCCGGAGCCTCCTCACATAACTACAGGCCCGAGGGAAGGGGTAGATGGACCGCTCCCGCTGACCCTACAGACCCAGCACCTATAATAACAGTATCACTACGAGCACCATCCACAACCCCCACAATAGCACCGACCCCGGAGCCTCCTCACATAACTACCGGCCCGAGGGAAGGGGCAGATAGACCGCTGACCCTACAGACCCAGCACCTATAATAACAGTATCACTACGAGCACCATCCATAACCCCCACAATAGCACCGACCCCGGAGCCTCCTTGTGAAGAATACCGCCTCGCCCAGCCGCCTGGCACGCCTGCGATCAAACTTCTTTCTTAACCTCCCACTCACACACCGTGAGTAGACCGGGTGATAGGATAAAACGAAATGAGCGATATAAATTTTATATGTTTAATAACCCAAGTGGGTCGGTATGAATTAATAGCATATACAGAAATATACAATATTAATACGATCAAGCATAAACATACAAGCAAAGGTGCGATGATACAATACACAAAAATAAACAGGGGAATTAAAAGATAGAGAAAATACCGGCATAGACTCGTAGTCCGTTTCTGTAGGCCACAGCAGAGTTTTGGGCCTAGGGCGCAAGCTTAAGCAAGTTGCATAAAACAATCCTTCTACATGCTGTCCAGAACTAGGCCCTCAAAGCATTCCTCAGTAGGGCAGGCCCTCTCATCTTCTCCCAAATCAGAGCTCCTTACTGCCTGTTTGCTGAATGACCCCAGAATCCAGGTCTGCCCACAGCATATGGCTAGTGCTCCACCCACCCCTTGCACCCAGGCAGCCCCCCTTCTCCCACCTTTGCAGAACCCTCGGAGAGAAGGGTGAAGTTAAGGCTTGCTATCCCCCATCCCATCTGGCCAGGGATAATAAAAGTGCCTGGCTATAGCAAGCCATCTCCAATGAACACACATAAAACCAGTGAAGCCTATCGTCCAGCAATGTGGACTCCACTAAAGCACCGCATTCCAAGTGGGGGAAGGACTGACCTAAGCAAGTAAAACACACTTCCAAGAAAGATATAAAACTGAGGGTCGGTTCATCACACCTCCCCCTTTTAGAGCGTGTCGGGAGGAAGGACGATCCTTAGATCGCCTTCCGCGGACACCTTGGCGGCCTCACCCTTCCGGGACCTGCGCTGGTCCCTGACCATATTCCTGGCGTACTGATACCCTCTTCCTCTCCTGTCTGAATGGAGACTCTTCTAAGGTTCAGGCTCTGAATTAAGTAGACCTGGCTACCTCCTGCTTGCTCTGGGTCCCTCCCCCGAGTGCTGGTGTCCCTCAGACCCACACTCACAACCCCAGGCCCTTGTGGTACCGGTGCTGAGACCCCATCCTGGCAGTCTCCGCCCACCTGGCTACCCCCGGCCTGCACTGGGACCTCGTTGTGAGTGCTGGCATCCCGCAGATCCACACTCGCAACCCCAGGCCCTTGTGGTACCGGTGCTGAGACCCCATCCCGGCAGTCTCCGCCCACCTGGCTACCCCCGGCCTGCATTGGGACCTCGTGCTGAGTGCTGGGATACCGCAGATCCACACTCGCAACCCCAGGGCCTTGTGATACCAGTTTAGAGACCCCTTCCCGGAAGTCTCTCAGGGTCTCACCCACACTAGCCGCTAGTTGGGAGAGTTCTAGGGGATTCTGCACCTCCCCCTTTGCTTCCAAACCTAGGGGCACCTCTGGTTCTGGCACAGGTATGTTTGGACCCTGTCCTCCCTCCCAGATGCCTTGCCCCTTTGGGCCTACACCCTGTTCCTCCTGTACTTGGGTGGGTGATGGTGATACCTTGGGCAAATGACTGAGATTATGCTTCCCCAAACCATCCCTCCACAATACATTGACAGGTAATACATTTGACACACCCCCTTCTTGGGTCCCACCTCCAGCACCCCATGCCGTCTGCACTTGGGCCATGGGCACGACTGGCACACCTTGGATGGCTGTTTCTCCTTCCCAGGACTCTTTCACAAGAGTTAGGGGCCCACGTACACGTCTCCCGTACAAGAGCTCAAAGGGGGGGAACCCCGTTGAGGCTTGCGGCACCTCCCGGTAAGCGAACAGCAGGTGCGGGAGATAAGGCTCCCAGTCGCGCCCGTGGGACTCGACTAACATCCTGAGCATCTGCTTCAGGGTGCCATTGAACCGTTCACACAGGCCATTGGTCTGTGGGTGATACGGGCTGGACACCAGATGTTGCACCTCTGTTACCTTACACAGGCCTTGCATCAAGGCAGACATGAACTGGGTACCTTGGTCTGTGAGCATCTCTCTGGGAAATCCAACACGGGAGAAGATGCCTACCAGAGCCTTGGCCACTACATCAGCCCGGGTGGAAGACAGCGCGACAGCTTCCGGGTACCTAGTAGCGTAGTCTACTACCGTTAATATGAAACGTTTCCCGGTGCGACTGGGAATGGACAGGGGTCCAATGAGATCCACAGCCACCCGCTGGAAAGGTTCGGTTATGATGGGCATAGGTATCATTGGTGCTTTGGAGCCTTGCCCCGCCTTGCCCATCCTCTGACAAGTGTCACATGAACGGCAGTATTTAGCTACATCTGTCCCCATCTTAGGCCAGTAGAATAAGTGGCTGAGGCGAGCCTTGGTCTTAGCGATCCCCAGGTGGCCTGCCAGTGGAATATCATGAGCAATCCGCAACAACTCCACCCGATAGGGTTGGGGTACCACTAAATGTTTCTCCCTGAGCCGACTTTCTTTTCCCTTTGTGGGGATCGTTTCCCGGTACAACCTCCCTTGCTCCCAGTACACGCGGTCCTTGTCCGACTCCAAGGGAGGTTGATCAGCACGCTCCTTCAATGCATCCAGACTGCGGTCAGCTTGGACAGCGTCCCTGAACTCCTGACTGGAACCAGACAGAAGAGATATGCATGTCACATACCCGCCGGGCTCCTCCGGCTCCAGTGTGGGGAGGTTAGTCAGGGCGGTCTCAGTGCCATCTCCGGGTGACAGAGGGAACGGCTCAGGGGTCGGAGCGCCTTCCACCCCTCTAGCACTCTGGCTGCGGGTTACCACTGCAACACCAGCAGTCCGTTCCTCATCCGGATCGGCCCTGAGATCCCCGTGACCCACCTGACCACCTGGCACATTGTCCTCAGTTGGGGTTGCCCCCAGCATCTCAGAAGAGCTACCCTGTAAACCTGCAAGGCAAGAATTAGCAATTACATTGACATTGCATTCATTCATTGATTCACAGTGAACTGCATGGGGGAATGGCTGAGCCAGGGTCACACTGAGGGGGCCATCATCACCCGCAGATGTGGGCGGGGCTACAGCCAGGTCAGCATTCCACAATGTCTCATTCACATGCTCACTGATTACTTTAGCTGGACGCACAGCAAGGGGAGACAAAAGGCTGACCCCTCCCTCTGCCTGTGTGACAGGCTTCAACACCTCATTAAAATCATCCTTCAGTACAGACATTTTGTCACAGCGAGGTGGGGCTGCTCCCACCCCGTATTGGGACACCAAGGGCCCCAAATCTCTTCCCAATAGCACATTGGCAGGCAGATCAGACATTAGCCCCACATCACGCATCCCTTTTCCCGCACCCCAGTCCAAATGGACGCAAGCCATGGGCACAGTTACGCGTTCTTGTCCAATACCCTTCAGGGTCAGAGTTTTTCCAGGGATAATACTGTCCGCAGGGACCAAGTCAGGTTGCACCAGAGTAATCTGTGCCCCAGTGTCCCGAAATCCCATGACCACTTTACCCCCCACAATGACCTGTTGACTGTTGGCATTGGATTGCAACCCCTCCCTCCCCACCAAGTATACAGATGAGCCAGCTGCCGTGGCTGGGGAAACAGGGGGGTTCTTAGAGCGGTTGGGGCACTCTGCCTTGAAATGTCCTGGCTGGTTACAGGCGTGACATCGCCGGACCTCTCCTTGGGACTTGGAGGGGATACCCGGGGCGCCCAGAGTTCTTGGGACAGGGGAAGTAGAGGGGGCACCCGGGACAGAGTTTGTCTTACCCCACTTGGAGACCGCAGGCTGTGATGAACTCCAGCTTTGCCCCTCCTTCCCGCTTGGGGGTCTCTGCAGTGTGGCTCCTCTCTTGATCCCTTGCTCCCTGGTGGACACATAGTCGTCAGCAATCTCTGCAGCATTGTCTGCTGTTGTGGGTTTCCAGTCACACACGAACTGGCGGACCTCCAGAGGGCACACCTGGAGAAATTGTTCCTTTATCATAAGATCCCCAATTCCCTCAAACGTGGTGACAGTAAGTCCTTTGATCCACTGCCAGAATGTAACCTGTAAGTGGTGCAGAACATCCGCATAGCTCTCTGTGGGACCCCGCTGGATATTCCGGAACTTTTTGCGGTACACCTCCGGCGTGAGCCGGTATCTCCGTATCAGCGCCGCTTTGATGGTCTCATAGTCCGCGTCCACTGGTAAGCTCGTGGAAACATCCAGGCCTTTTCCCTTCAGCCGGGGAGACAGGTAACGGGCCCATTCTGCCTGGGGAATATGATGCTGCTTACACACCCGCTCAAATCCCCGCAAAAACGAGTCCAAGTCCCCGTTATCTTCCAAGATTGGAAAGTCCTCGGATCGGATCTTTAGTGCTTGGGCTCCTGGAGTTGGTGCAGGGGAAGGTTGCGCCTGCTGGCAAAGTTCCAGCTTTTTTAGCTCAAGCTGATGCTCCAACTCCTCCCGACGCTCTGCAGCAGCGGCCTCTCTCTCCGCCCGGCGCTCTGCAGCTTCTCTCTCCGCCCGACGCTCTGCAGCAGCGGCCTCTCTCTCCGCCCGGCGCTCTGCAGCTTCTTGGTACTGGTGAATCACCTGCAGAAGGGCGCTATAGTCACTGGCGTCTATCTGCTGTAAGGCCATTTGCAAGTATAAGTCCGTTACCCCCACAGAACTGGGGTTACTAGTCCCTCCAGGCACAGTTACCTCTGGGGTCCGGGCACCTGCGGAACCGTCTGGCATGGTGATGTTGTCTGGTGCCAGCCTCTCAGGACTTTGCTCTGCCTCCTGCATGGCTATGGTAGCTTCCATATCTGCCATCTCCTGGAGTTCAGCAGCAACCAAGTCCTGCAGACGTTTGGTTATGCTTCTGGTCCCACCAGCCATCCACTGGAAGCCGTTGCCAAATAAAAGATAGGACAGAAAAAAGAAGAAGGGAGGGAACAGTACTGTACCAAACTTTCACCGTATTTTAAGCTTGATCTCATACCGCGCTCGTTCCATAGGATTGCCGCAATCCCCAGTGTCTGCGTGATACCACACCCACACACTGTTACCCTAATATCCCACAACGCTGCCACCACTGTGAAGAATATCGCCTCGCCCAGCCGCCTGGCACGCCTGCGATCAAACTTCTTTCTTAACTTCCCACTCACACACCGTGAGTAGACCGGGTCATAGGATAAAACGAAATGAGCGATATAAATTTTATATGTTTAATAACCCAAGTGGGTCGGTATGGATTAATAGCATATACAGAAATATACAATATTAATACGATCAAGCATAAACATACAAGCAAAGGTGCGATGATACAATACACAAAAATAAACAGGGGAATTAAAAGATAGAGAAAATACCGGCATAGACTCGTAGTCCGTTTCTCTAGGCCACAGCAGAGTTTTGGGCCTAGGGCGCAAGCTTAAGCAAGTTGCATAAAACAATCCTTCTACATGCTGTCCAGAACTAGGCCCTCAAAGCATTCCTCAGTAGGGCAGGCCCTCTCATCTTCTCCCAGATCAGAGCTCCTTACTGCCTCTTTGCTGAATGACCCCCGAATCCAGGTCTGCCCACAGCATATGGCTAGTGCTCCACCCACCCCTTGCACCCAGGCAGCCCCCCTTCTCCCACCTTTGCAGAACCCTCGGAGAGAAGGGTGAAGTGAAGGCTTGCTATCCCCCATCCCATCTGGCCAGGGATAATAAAAGTGCCTGGCTATAGCAAGCCATCTCCAATGAACACACATAAAACCAGTGAAGCCTATCGTCCAGCAATGTGGACTCAACTAAAGCACCACATTCCAAGTGGGGGAAGGACTGACCTAAGCAAGAAAAAAACACACTTTCAAGAAAGATATAAAACTGAAGGTCGGTTCATCACACTCCTCACATAACTACCGGCCCGAGGGAAGGGGTAGATGGAACGCTCCCGCTGACCCTACCGACCCAGCACCTATAATAACAGTATCACTACGAGCACCATCCACAACCTCCACAATAGCACCGACCCCGGAGCCTCCTCACATAACTACCGGCCCGAGGGAAGGGGTAGATGGACCGCTCCCGCTGACCATACAGACCCAGCACCTATAATAACAATATCACTACGAGCACCATCCACAACCCCCACAATAGCACCGACCCCGGAGCCTCCTCACATAACTACCGGCCCGAGGGAAGGGGCAGATGGACCGCTGACCCTATAGACCCAGCACCTATAATAACAGTATCACTACGAGCACCATCCACAACCCCCACAATAGCAACGACCCCGGAGCATCCTCACATAACTACCGGCCCGAGGGAAGGGGTAGATGGACCGCTCCCGCTGACCCTACAGACCTAGCACCTATAATAACAGTATCACTACGAGCACCATCCACAACCCCCACAATAGCACCGACCCCGGAGCCTCCTCACATAACTACTGGCCCGAGGGAAGGGGTAGATGGACCGCTGACCCTACAGACCCAGCACCTATAATAACAGTATCACTATGAGCACCATCCACAACCCCCACAATAGCACCGACCCCGGAGCCTCCTCACATAACTACCGGCCCGAGGGAAGGGGTAGATGGACCGCTGACCCTACAGACCCAGCACCTATAATAACAGTATCACTACGAGCACCATCCACAACCCTGACAATAGCACCGACCCCGGAACCTCCTCACATAACTACCAGCCCAAGGGAAGGGGCAGATGGACCGCTGACCCTACAGACCCAGCACCTATAATAACAGTATCACTACGAGCACCATCCACAACCCCCACAATAGCACCAACCCCGGAGCCTCCTCACATAACTACCGGCCCAAGGGAAGGGGTAGCTGGACCGCTGACCCTACAGACCCAGCACCTATAATAACAGTATCACTACGAGCACCATCCACAACCCCCACAATAGCACCAACCCCGGAGCCTCCTCACATAACTACCGGCCCGAGGGAAGGGGTAGATGGACCGCTCCCGCTGACCCTACAGACCCAGCACCTATAATAACAGTATGACTACGAGCACCATCCACAACCCCCACAATAGCACCGACCCCGGAGCCTCCTCACATAACTACCGGCCCGAGGGAAGGGGTAGATGGACCGCTCCCGCTGACCCTACAAACCCAGCACCTATAATAACAGTATCACTACGAGCACCATCCACAACCCCCACAATAGCACCGACCTCGGAGCCTCCTCACATAACTACCGGCCCGAGGGAAGGGGCAGATGGACCGCTGACCCTACAGACCCAGCACCTATAATAACAGTATCACTTCGAGCACCATCCACAACCCCCACAATAGCACCGACCCCGGAGCCTCCTCACATAACTACCGGCCCGAGGGAAGGGGTAGATGGACCGCTGACCCTACAGACCCAGCACCTATAATAACAGTATCACTACGAGCACCATCCACAACCCCCACAATAGCACCGACCCCGGAGCCTCCTCACATAACTACCGGCCCAAGGGAAGGGGCAGATGGTCCGCTCCCGCTGACCCTACAGACCCAGCACCTATAATAACAGTATCACTACGAGCACCATCCACAACCCCCACAATAGCACCGACCCCAGAGCCTCCTCACATAACTACCGGCCCGAGGGAAGGGGTAGATGGATCGTTGACCCTACAGACCCAGCACCTATAATAACAGTATCACTACGAGCACCATCCACAACCCCCACAATAGCACCGACCCCGAAGCCTCCTCACATAACTACCGGCCCGAGGGAAGGGGTAGATGGACCGCTGACCCTACAGACCCAGCACCTATAATAACAGTATCACTACGAGCACCATCCACAACCCCCACAATAGCACCGACCCCGGAGCCTCCTCACATAACTACCGGCCAGAGGGAAGGGGCAGATGGACCGCTCCCGCTGACCCTACAGACCCAGCACCTATAATAACAGTATCACTACGAGCACCATCCACAACCGCCACAATAGCACCGACCCCGGAGCCTCCTCACATAACTACCGGCCCGAGGGAAGGGGTAGTTGGACCGCTCCCGCTGACCCTACAGACCCAGCACCTATAATAACAGTATCACTACGAGCACCATCCACAACCCCCACAATAGCACCGACCCCAGAGCCTCCTCACATAACTACCGTCCCGAGGGAAGGGGTAGATGGACCGCTCCCGCTGACCCTACAGACCCAGCACCTATAATAACAGTATCACTACGAGCACCATCCACAACCCCCACAATAGCACCGACCCCGGAGCCTCCTCACATAACTACCGGCCCAAGGGAAGGGAAAGATGGACCGCTGACCCTACAGACCCAGCACCTATAATAACAGTATCACTACGAGCACCATCCACAACCCTGACAATAGCACCGACCCCGGAGCCTCCTCACATAACTACCAGCCCAAGGGAAGGGGCAGATGGACCGCTGACCCTACAGACCCAGCACCTATAATAACAGTATCACTACGAGCACCATCCACAACCCCCACAATAGCACCGACCCCGGAGCCTCCTCACATAACTACCAGCCCGAGGGAAGGGGCAGATGGACCGCTGACCCTACAGACCCAGCACCTATAATAACAGTATCACTATGAGCACCATCCACAACCCTGACAATAGCACCGACCCCGGAGCCTCCTCACATAACTACCGGCCCGAGGGAAGGGGCAGATGGACCGCTGACCCTACAGACCCAGCACCTATAATAACAGTATCACTACGAGCACCATCCACAACCCCCACAATAGCACCGACCCCGGAGCCTCCTCACATAACTACCGGCCCGAGGGAAGGGGTAGATGGACCGCTCCCGCTGACCCTACAGACCCAGCACCTATAATAACAGTATCACTACGAGCACCATCCACATCCCCCACAATAGCACCGACCCCGGAGCCTCCTCACATAACTACCGGCCCGAGGGAAGGGGCAGATGGACCGCTGACCCTACAGACCCAGCACCTATAATAACAGTATGACTACGAGCACCATCCACAACCCCCACAATAGCACCAACCCCGGAGCCTCCTCACATAACTACCGGCCCGAGGGAAGGGGCAGATGGACCGCTGACCCTACAGACCCAGCACCTATAATAACAGTATGACTACGAGCACCATCCACAACCCCCACAATAGCACCGACCCCGGAGCCTCCTCACATAACTACCGGCCCAAGGGAAGGGGCAGATGGACCGCTGACCCTACAGACCCAGCACCTATAATAACAGTATCACTATGAGCACCATCCACAACCCCCACAATAGCACCGACCCCGGAGTCTCCTCACATAACTACCGGCCCGAGGGAAGGGGTAGATGGACCGCTCCCGCTGACCCTACAGACCCAGCACCTATAATAACAGTATCACTACGAGCACCATCCACAACCCCCACAATAGCACCGACCCCGGAGCCTCCTCACATAACTACCGGCCCGAGGGAAGGGGTAGATGGACCGCTCCTGCTGACCCTACAGACCCAGCACCTATAATAACAGTATCACTACGAGCACCATCCACAACCCCCACAATAGCACCGACCCCGGAGCCTCCTCACATAACTACCGGGCCGAGGGAAGGGGTAGATGGACCGCTCCCGCTGACCCTACAGACCCAGCACCTATAATAACAGTATCACTACGAGCACCATCCACAACCCCCACAATAGCAGCGACCCCGGAGCCTCCTCACATAACTACCGGCCCGAGGGAAGGGTCAGATAGACCGCTGACCCTACAGACCCAGCACCTGTAATAACAGTATCACTATGAGCACCATCCACAACCCCCACAATAGCACCGACCCCGGAGCCTCCTCACATAACTACCGGCCCGAGGGAAGGGGCAGATGGACCGCTGACCCTACAGACCCAGCACCTATAATAACAGTATCACTACGAGCACCATCCATAACCCCCACAATAGCACCGACCCCGGAGCCTCCTCACATAACTACCGGCCCAAGGGAAGGGGCAGATGGATCGCTGACCCTACAGACCCAGCACCTATAATAACAGTATCACTACGAGCACCATCCACAACCGTGACAATAGCACCGACCCGGAGCCTCCTCACATAACTACCGGCCCGAGGGAAGGGGTAGATGGACCGCTTACCCTACAGACCCAGCACCTATAATAACAGTATCACTACGAGCACCATCCACAACCTCCACAATAGCACCGACCCCGGAGCCTCCTCACATAACTACCGGCCCGAGGGAAGGGGCAGATGGACCGCTGACCCTACAGACCCAGCACCTATAATAACAGTATCACTACGAGAACCATGCACAACCCCCACAATAGCACCGACCCCGGAGCCTCCTCACATAACTACCGGCCCGAGGGAAGGGGTAGATGGATCGCTCCCGCTGACCCTACAGACCCAGCACCTATAATAACAGTATCACTACGAGCACCATCCACAACCCCCACAATAGCACCGACCCCGGAGCCTCCTCACATAACTACCGGCCCGAGGGACGGGGCAGAAGGACCGCTGACCCTACAGACCCAGCACCTATAATAACAGTATCACTACGAGCACCATCTATAACCCCCACAATAGCACCGACCCCGAAGCCTCCTCACATAACTACCGGCCCAAGGGAAGGGGCAGATGGACCGCTGACCCTACAGACCCAGCACCTATAATAACAGTATCACTACGAGCACCATCCACAACCCTGACAATAGCACCGACCCCGGAGCCTCCTCACATAACTACCAGCCCAAGGGAAGGGGCAGATGGACCGCTCACCCTACAGACCCAGCACCTATAATAACAGTATCACTACGAGCACCATCCACAACCCCCACAATAGCACCGACCCCGGAGCCTCCTCACATAACTACCGGCCCAAGGGAAGGGGCAGATGGACCGCTGACCCTACAGACCCAGCACCTATAATAACAGTATCACTATGAGCACCATCCACAACCCCCACAATAGCACCGACCCCGGAGCCTCCTCACATAACTACCGGCCCAAGGGAAGGGGTAGATGGACCGCTCCCGCTGACCCTACAGACCCAGCACCTATAATAACAGTATCACTACGAGAACCATCCACAACCCCCACAATAGCACCGACCCCGGAGCCTCCTCACATAACTACCAGCCCAAGGGAAGGGGCAGATGGACCGCTGACCCTACAGACCCAGCACCTATAATAACAGTATCACTACGAGCACCATCCACAACCCCCACAATAGCACCAACCCCGGAGCCTCCTCACATAACTACCGGCCCAAGGGAAGGGGTAGATGGACCGCTGACCCTACAGACCCAGCATCTATAATAACAGTATCACTATGAGCAGCATCCACAACCCCCACAATAGCACCGACCCCGGAGCCTCCTCACATAACTACCGGCCCAAGGGAAGGGGCAGATGGACCGCTGACCCTACAGACCCAGCACCTATAATAACAGTATCACTACGAGCACCATCCACAACCCCCACAATAGCACCGACCCCGGAGCCTCCTCATATAACTACCGGCCCGAGGGAAGGGGCAGATGGACCGCTGACCCTACAGACCCAGCACCTATAATAACAGTATCACTATGAGCACCATCCACAACCCCCACAATAGCACCAACCCCGGAGCCTCCTCACATAACTACCAGCCCGAGGGAAGGGGCAGATGGACCGCTGACCCTACAGACCCAGCACCTATAATAACAGTATCACTATGAGCACCATCCACAACCCTGACAATAGCACCGACCCCGGAGCCTCCTCACATAACTACCGGCCCGAGGGAAGGGGCAAATGGACCGCTGACCCTACAGACCCAGCACCTATAATAACAGTATCACTACGAGCACCATCCACAACCCCCACAATAGCACCGACCCCGGAGCCTCCTCACATAACTACCGGCCCGAGGGAAGGGGCAGATGGACCGCTGACCCTACAGACCCAGCACCTATAATAACAGTATCACTATGAGCACCATCCACAACCCTAACAATAGCACCGACCCCGGAGCCTCCTCACATAACTACCGGCCCGAGGGAAGGGGTAGATGGACCGCTGACCCTACAGACCCAGCACCTATAATAACAGTATCACTACGAGCACCATCCACAACCCCCACAATAGCACCGACCCCGGAGCCTCCTCACATAACTACCGGCCCGAGGGAAGGGGCAGATGGACCGCTGACCCTACAGACCCAGCACCTATAATAACAGTATCACTATGAGCACCATCCACAACCCCCACAATAGCACCGACCCCGGAGCCTCCTCACATAACTACCGGCCCGAGGGAAGGGGTAGATGGACCGCTGACCCTACAGACCCAGCACCTATAATAACAGTATCACTAAGAGCACCATCCACAACCCCCACAATAGCACCGACCCCGGAGCCTCCTCACATAACTACCGGCCCAAGGGAAGGGGCAGATGGTCCGCTCCCCGCTGACCCTACAGACCCAGCACCTATAATAACAGTATCACTACGAGCACCATCCACAACCCCCACAATAGCACCGACCCCAGAGCCTCCTCACATAACTACCGGCCCGAGGGAAGGGGTAGATGGATCGTTGACCCTACAGACCCAGCACCTATAATAACAGTATCACTACGAGCACCATCCACAACCCCCACAATAGCACCGACCCCGAAGCCTCCTCACATAACTACCGGCCCGACGGAAGGGGTAGATGGACCGCTGACCCTACAGACCCAGCACCTATAATAACAGTATCACTACGAGCACCATCCACAACCCCCACAATAGCACCGACCCCGGAGCCTCCTCACATAACTACCGGCCCGAGGGAAGGGGCAGATGGACCCCCCGCTGACCCTACAGACCCAGCACCTATAATAACAGTATCACTACGAGCACCATCCACAACCGCCACAATAGCACCGACCCCGGAGCCTCCTCACATAACTACCGGCCCGAGGGAAGGGGTAGATGGACCGCTCCCGCTGACCCTACAGACCCAGCACCTATAATAACAGTATCACTACGAGCACCATCCACAATCCCCACAATAGCACCGACCCCAGAGCCTCCTCACATAACTACCGGCCCGAGGGAAGGGGCAGATGGATCGTTGACCCTACAGACCCAGCACCTATAATAACAGTATCACTATGAGCACCATCCACAACCCCCACAATAGCACCGACCCCGAAGCCTCCTCACATAACTACCGGCCCGAGGGAAGGGGTAGATGGACCGCTGACCCTACAGACCCAGCACCTATAATAACAGTATCACTACGAGCACCATCCACAACCCCCACAATAGCACCGACCCCGGAGCCTCCTCACATAACTACCGGCCCGAGGGAAGGGGTAGATGGACCGCTCCCCGCTGACCCTACAGACCCAGCACCTATAATAACAGTATCACTATGAGCACCATCCACAACCCCCACAATAGCACCGACCCCGGAGCCTCCTCACATAACTACCGCCCCGAGGGAAGGGGTACATGGACCGCTCCCGCTGACCCTACAGACCCAGCACCTATAATAACAGTATCACTACGAGCACCATCCACAACCCCCACAATAGCACCGACCCCGGAGCCTCCTCACATAACTACCGGCCCGAGGGAAGGGGTAGATGGACCGCTGACCCTACAGACCCAGCACCTATAATAACAGTATCACTACGAGCACCATCCACAACCCCCACAATAGCACCGACCCCAGAGCCTCCTCACATAACTACCGGCCCGAGGGAAGGGGTAGATGGACCGCTGACCCTACAGACCCAGCACCTATAATAACAGTATCACTACGAGCACCATCCACAACCCCCACAATAGCACCGACCCCGGAGCCTCCTCACATAACTACCGGCCCGAGGGAAGGGGCAGATGGACTGCTGACCCTACAGACCCAGCACCTGTAATAACAGTATCACTACGAGCACCATCCACAACCCCCACAATAGCACCGACCCCGGAGCCTCCTCACATAACTACCGGCCCGAGGGAAGGGGTAGATGGACCGCTCCCGCTGACCCTACAGACCCAGCACCTATAATAACAGTATCACTATGAGCACCATCCACATCCCCCACAATAGCACCGACCCCGGAGCCTCCTCACATAACCACCGGCCCGAGGGAAGGGGCAGAAGGACCGCTGACCCTACAGACCCAGCACCTATAATAACAGTATCACTACGAGCACCATCCACAACCCCCACAATAGCACCGACCCCGGAGCCTCCTCACATAACTACCGGCCCGAGGGAAGGGGTAGATGGACCGCTGACCCTACAGACCCAGCACCTATAATAACAGTATCACTACGAGCACCATCCACAACCGCCACAATAGCACCGACCCCGGAGCCTCCTCACATAACTACCGGCCCGAGGGAAGGGGGTAGATGGACCGCTCCCGCTGACCCTACAGACCCAGCACCTATAATAACAGTATCACTACGAGCACCATCCACAACCCCCACAATAGCACCGACCCCGGAGCCTCCTCACATAACTACCGGCCCGAGGGAAGGGGTAGATGGACCGCTGACCCTACAGACCCAGCACCTATAATAACAGTATCACTATGAGCACCATCCACAACCCCCACAATAGCACCGACCCCGGAGCCTCCTCACATAACTACCGGCCCGAGGGAAGGGGTAGATGGACCGCTGACCCTACAGACCCAGCACCTATAATAACAGTATCACTATGAGCACCATCCACAACCCTGACAATAGCACCGACCCCGGAGCCTCCTCACATAACTACCGGCCCGAGGGAAGGGGCAGATGGACCGCTGACCCTACAGACCCAGCACCTATAATAACAGTATCACTACGAGCACCATCCACAACCCCCACAATAGCACCGACCCTGGAGCCTCCTCACATAACTACCGGCCCGAGGGAATGGGTAGATGGACCGCTCCCGCTGACCCTACAGACCCAGCACCTATAATAACAGTATCACTACGAGCACCATCCACATCCCCCACAATAGCACCGACCCCGGAGCCTCCTCACATAACTACCGGCCCGAGGGAAGGGGCAGATGGACCGCTGACCCTACAGACCCAGCACCTATAATAACAGTATGACTACGAGCACCATCCACAACCCCCACAATAGCACCAACCCCGGAGCCTCCTCACATAACTACCGGCCCGAGGGAAGGGGCAGATGGACCGCTGACCCTACAGACCCAGCACCTATAATAACAGTATGACTACGAGCACCATCCACAACCCCCACAATAGCACCGACCCCGGAGCCTCCTCACATAACTACCGGCCCAAGGGAAGGGGCAGATGGACCGCTGACCCTACAGACCCAGCACCTATAATAACAGTATCACTATGAGCACCATCCACAACCCCCACAATAGCACCGACCCCGGAGCCTCCTCACATAACTACCGGCCCGAGGGAAGGGGTAGATGGACCGCTCCCGCTGACCCTACCGACCCAGCACCTATAATAACAGTATCACTACGAGCACCATCCACAACCCCCACAATAGCACCGACCCCGGAGCCTCCTCACATAACTACCGGCCCGAGGGAAGGGGTAGATGGACCGCTCCTGCTGACCCTACAGACCCAGCACCTATAATAACAGTATCACTACGAGCACCATCCACAACCCCCACAATAGCACCGACCCCGGAGCCTCCTCACATAACTACCGGGCCGAGGGAAGGGGTAGATGGACCGCTCCCGCTGACCCTACAGACCCAGCACCTATAATAACAGTATCACTACGAGCACCATCCACAACCCCCACAATAGCAGCGACCCCCGGAGCCTCCTCACATAACTACCGGCCCGAGGGAAGGGTCAGATAGACCGCTGACCCTACAGACCCAGCACCTGTAATAACAGTATCACTATGAGCACCATCCACAACCCCCACAATAGCACCGACCCCGGAGCCTCCTCACATAACTACCGGCCCGAGGGAAGGGGCAGATGGACCGCTGACCCTACAGACCCAGCACCTATAATAACAGTATCACTACGAGCACCATCCACAACCCTGACAATAGCACCGACCCCGGAGCCTCCTCACATAACTACCAGCCCAAGGGAAGGGGCAGATGGACCGCTCACCCTACAGACCCAGCACCTATAATAACAGTATCACTACGAGCACCATCCACAACCCCCACAATAGCACCGACCCCGGAGCCTCCTCACATAACTACCGGCCCAAGGGAAGGGGCAGATGGACCGCTGACCCTACAGACCCAGCACCTATAATAACAGTATCACTATGAGCACCATCCACAACCCCCACAATAGCACCGACCCCGGAGCCTCCTCACATAACTACCGGCCCAAGGGAAGGGGTAGATGGACCGCTCCCGCTGACCCTACAGACCCAGCACCTATAATAACAGTATCACTACGAGAACCATCCACAACCCCCACAATAGCACCGACCCCGGAGCCTCCTCACATAACTACCAGCCCAAGGGAAGGGGCAGATGGACCGCTGACCCTACAGACCCAGCACCTATAATAACAGTATCACTACGAGCACCATCCACAACCCCCACAATAGCACCAACCCCGGAGCCTCCTCACATAACTACCGGCCCAAGGGAAGGGGTAGATGGACCGCTGACCCTACAGACCCAGCATCTATAATAACAGTATCACTATGAGCAGCATCCACAACCCCCACAATAGCACCGACCCTGGAGCCTCCTCACATAACTACCGGCCCAAGGGAAGGGGCAGATGGACCGCTGACCCTACAGACCCAGCACCTATAATAACAGTATCACTACGAGCACCATCCACAACCCCCACAATAGCACCGACCCCGGAGCCTCCTCATATAACTACCGGCCCGAGGGAAGGGGCAGATGGACCGCTGACCCTACAGACCCAGCACCTATAATAACAGTATCACTACGAGCACCATCCACAACCCCCACAATAGCACCGACCCCGGAGCCTCCTCACATAACTACCAGCCCGAGGGAAGGGGCAGATGGACCGCTGACCCTACAGACCCAGCACCTATAATAACAGTATCACTATGAGCACCATCCACAACCCTGACAATAGCACCGACCCCGGAGCCTCCTCACATAACTACCGGCCCGAGGGAAGGGGCAGATGGACCGCTGACCCTACAGACCCAGCACCTATAATAACAGTATCACTACGAGCACCATCCACAACCCCCACAATAGCACCGACCCCGGAGCCTCCTCACATAACTACCGGCCCGAGGGAAGGGGCAGATGGACCGCTGACCCTACAGACCCAGCACCTATAATAACAGTATCACTATGAGCACCATCCACAACCCTGAGAATAGCACCGACCCCGGAGCCTCCTCACATAACTACCAGCCCGAGGGAAGGGGCAGATGGACCGCTGACCCTACAGACCCAGCACCTATAATAACAGTATCACTATGAGCACCATCCACAACCCCCACAATAGCACCGACCCCGGAGCCTCCTCACATAACTACCGGCCCGAGGGAAGGGGCAGATGGACCGCTGACCCTACAGACCCAGCACCTATAATAACAGTATCACTATGAGCACCATCCACAACCCCCACAATAGCACCGACCCCGGAGCCTCCTCACATAACTACCGGCCCGAGGGAAGGGGTAGATGGACCGCTGACCCTACAGACCCAGCACCTATAATAACAGTATCACTATGAGCACCATCCACAACCCCCACAATAGCACCGACCCCGGAGCCTCCTCACATAACTACCGGCCCAAGGGAAGGGGCAGATGGTCCGCTCCCGCTGACCCTACAGACCCAGCACCTATAATAACAGTATCACTACGAGCACCATCCACAACCCCCACAATAGCACCGACCCCAGAGCCTCCTCACATAACTACCGGCCCGAGGGAAGGGGTAGATGGATCGTTGACCCTACAGACCCAGCACCTATAATAACAGTATCACTACGAGCACCATCCACAACCCCCACAATAGCACCGACCCCGGAGCCTCCTCACATAACTACCGGCCCGAGGGAAGGGGTAGATGGACCGCTGACCCTACAGACCCAGCACCTATAATAACAGTATCACTACGAGCACCATCCACAACCCCCACAATAGCACCGACCCCGGAGCCTCCTCACATAACTACCGGCCCGAGGGAAGGGGTAGATGGACCGCTGACCCTACAGACCCAGCACCTATAATAACAGTATCACTACGAGCACCATCCACAACCGCCACAATAGCACCGACCCCGGAGCCTCCTCACATAACTACCGGCCCGAGGGAAGGGGTAGATGGACCGCTCCCGCTGACCCTACAGACCCAGCACCTATAATAACAGTATCACTACGAGCACCATCCACAACCCCCACAATAGCACCGACCCCAGAGCCTCCTCACATAACTACCGGCCCGAGGGAAGGGGCAGATGGATCGTTGACCCTACAGACCCAGCACCTATAATAACAGTATCACTATGAGCACCATCCACAACCCCCACAATAGCACCGACCCCGAAGCCTCCTCACATAACTACCGGCCCGAGGGAAGGGGTAGATGGACGCTGACCCTACAGACCCAGCACCTATAATAACAGTATCACTATGAGCACCATCCACAACCCCCACAATAGCACCGACCCCGGAGCCTCCTCACATAACTACCGGCCCGAGGGAAGGGGCAGATGGACCGCTGACCCTACAGACCCAGCACCTATAATAACAGTATCACTACGAGAACCATCCACAACCCCCACAATAGCACCGACCCCGGAGCCTCCTCACATAACTACCGGCCCGAGGGAAGGGTCAGATGGACCGCTGACCCTACAGACCCAGCACCTATAATAACAGTATCACTATGAGCACCATCCACAACCCCCACAATAGCACCGACCCCGGAGCCTCCTCACATAACTACCGGCCCGAGGGAAGGGGCAGATGGACCGCTGACCCTACAGACCCAGCACCTATAATAACAGTATGACTACGAGCACCATCCACAACCCCCACAATAGCACCGACCCCGGAGCCTCCTCACATAACTACCGGCCCGAGGGAAGGGTCAGATGGACCGCTCCCGCTGACCCTACAGACCCAGCACCTGTAATAACAGT
Organism: Leptodactylus fallax; assembly: GCA_947044405.1. Lineage (NCBI taxonomy): Eukaryota > Metazoa > Chordata > Amphibia > Anura > Leptodactylidae > Leptodactylus > Leptodactylus fallax. The sequence continues at coordinate 279,345 of CAMRHE010000956.1, forward strand.
ATCACTATGAGCACCATCCTCAACCCCCACAATAGCACCGACCCCGGAGCCTCCTCACATAACTACCGGCCCAAGGGAAGGGGCAGATGGACCGCTGACCCTACAGACCCAGCACCTATAATAACAGTATCACTACGAGCACCATCCACAACCCCCACAATAGCACCGACCCCGGAGCCTCCTCACATAACTACCGGCCCGAGGGAAGGGGTAGATGGACCGCTGACCCTACAGACCCAGCACCTATAATAACAGTATCACTACGAGCACCATCCACAACCCCCACAATACTGGACACACAAAGCACCGACCCCGGAGCCTCCTCACAGGCTGGATTAACCCCAGCAGCCCCAGGCACTAAGGACAGGGCCACCTCTAGGGGGCAAGTGAGCGGCTCATTATATGATTGGCTACAGAACATCGCTCCTCTACACCCTGACATATACATAGTGATATATCGTGCAGATTATTACACCACTGGCGTCTCTACACATCTGCAGAACATCGCTCTGTTCTCTCTACCTCCTGATACATAGTGATCTATCCTGCAGAGTATTACACCACTGACCTCTCTACACATCTGCAGAACATCGCTCTGTCCTCTCTACCTCCTGATACATAGTGATCTATCCTGCAGAGTATTACACCACTGACCTCTCTACACATCTGCAGAACATCGCGCTGTCCTCTCTCCCTCCTGATACATAGTGATCTATCCTGCAGAGTATTACACCACTGACCTCCCTACAGACCTGCAGAACATCGCTCTGTCCTCTCTACCTCCTGATACAGTGATATATCCTGCAGAGTATTACACCACTGACCTCCCTACAGACCTGCAGAACATCGCTCTGTCCTCTCTACCTCCTGATACATAGTGATCTATCCTGCAGAGTATTACACCACTGACCTCTCTACACATCTGCAGAACATCGCTCTGTCCTCTCTACCTCCTGATACATAGTAAGATATCCTGCAGATTATTACACCACTGACCTCCCTACACATCTACAGAACATCGCTCTGTCCTCTCTACCTCCTGATACATAGTGAGATATCCTGCGGAGTATTACACCACTGACCTCCCTACGGACTGCAGAACATCGCTCTGTCCTCTCTACCTCCTGCTACATAGTGATCTATCCTGCAGAGTATTACACCACTGACCTCCCTACACATCTGCAGAACATCGCTCTGTCCTCTCCCTGTTACATAGTGATCTATCCTGCAGAGTATTACACCACTGACCTCTCTACACATCTGCAGAACATCGCGCTGTCCTCTCTCCCTCCTGATACATAGTGATCTATCCTGCAGAGTATTACACCACTGACCTCCCTACAGACCTGCAGAACATCGCTCTGTCCTCTCTACCTCCTGATACAGTGATATATCCTGCAGAGTATTACACCACTGACCTCCCTACAGACCTGCAGAACATCGCTCTGTCCTCTCTACCTCCTGATACATAGTGATCTATCCTGCAGAGTATTACACCACTGACCTTAGTACACATCTGCAGAACATCGCGCTGTCCTCTCTCCCTCCTGATACATAGTGATCTATCCTGCAGAGTATTACACCACTGACCTCTCTACAGATCTGCAGAACATCGCTCTGTCCTCTCTACCTCCTGATACAGTGATATATCCTGCAGAGTATTACACCACTGACCTCTCTACACATCTGCAGAACATCGCTCTGTCCTCTCTACCTCCTGATACATAGTGATCTATCCTGCAGATTATTACACCACTGACCTCTCTACAGATCTGCAGAATATCGCTCTGTCCTCTCTACCTCCTGATACATAGTGAGATATCCTGCAGATTATTACACCACTGACCTCTCTACACATCTGCAGAACATCGCTCTGTCCTCTCTACCTCCTGATACATAGTGATCTATCCTGCAGATGATTACACCACTGACCTCTCTACAGATCTGCAGAACATCGCTCTGTCCTCTCTCCCTCCTGATACTAGTGATATATCCTGCAGAGTATTACACCACTGACCTCTCTACACATCTGCAGAACATCGCTCTGTCCTCTCTACCTCCTGATACATAGTGAGCTATCCTGCAGATTATTACACCACTGACCTCTCTACAGATCTGCAGAACATCGCTCTGTCCTCTCTACCTCCTGATACATAGTGAGATATCCTGCAGATTATTACACCACTGACCTCCCTACACATCTGCAGAACATCGCTCTGTCCTCTCTACCTCCTGTTACATAGTGATCTATCCTGCAGAGTATTACACCACTGACCTCTCTACAGACCTGCAGAACATCGCTCTGTCCTCTCTACCTCCTGATACATAGTAAGATATCCTGCAGATTATTACACCACTGGCCTCTCTACACATCTGCAGAACATCGCTCTGTCCTCTCTACCTCCTGATACATAGTGAGCTATCCTGCAGAGTATTACACCACTGACCTCCCTACAGACCTGCAGAACATCGCTCTGTCCTCTCCCTGTTACATAGTGATCTATCCTGCAGAGTATTGCACCAGTGAGCTCTCTACACATCTGCAGAACATCGCTCTGTCCTCTCTTCCTCCTGATACATAGTAAGATATCCTGCAGATTATTACACCACTGACCTCTGTACACATCTGCAGAACATCGCTCTGTCCTCTTTACCTCCTGATACATAGTGATCTATCCTGCAGATTATTACACCACTGACCTCTGTACACTCTGCAGAACATTGCTTTGTCCCCTTAGGTGAAGCACAATCCCTTTAACTATATCCGCCTGATAAGTTAGTGACCCCTCTGACACTACACACTTGGCGCCTGGTAGAGCACTGGGGACTCCGCAGATATTTAACCTTTTATTCTGGTCCCCAAAGTCCTCGACAGCAAATTATCAGATTCATCATCAGTTGGCTCCATCACCGCGTGTAACCGGAGCCGGCTCATTTCATGTCAATCCGGTCTAACAAGGGCCAGTCATGTGACTGTGTGCAGGACTGGCTGCCAGATTAACCACTGATGTGCTGGATCACAGCTCCCTAATCTCCAGATCGGAGTTGGATTATAATTATCATAAATGCCAAAGTGAGGTGCATGGCCAAAACTGAAAAGAATAATGTAATGCCACTCATGACCACTAGGTGGTGACCTGAGGCCCATACAGAACTACATGAAATTCTGCTTTAAATCAACAATTTTGGTTGTCACTGACTGAAGCTTGGGCAGGATGGCTACCCTGTGTCCCCTGCAGGTCACAAGATTATCAGGCAATGCTGGGCGTTGTAGTTTTACATAGAAATGTTCTATACATGCCTGAAGAAGTCGCTACTAACAAACAGCCAGAACGTTCCCCATCATGCAGGCATCTAGTGGCCAATATAAAACTGCAACATATCCAATGTAATGTCAGTGTGAATAAATATGTATTACATATAATTGAAGACCAATTTGCCGCGTTTTGGGTAAGAAGCTTTAGTTGTAGTAGTTCGCGGTCAACAACATTGCATTGTGAACATCATACAAAAAGAGCTGACGCATTTCAGGTTGCAATCCTTAGTCATATCGGTGTTCCAAGGATAATGACAGCCGACAGGTACTATACATAAAACCAGTCTGATAAAATCATAAAAAGGCAGACACTAGCCTCTTTGGAGAACATGCTTTGGCCTAGAATTACGAACTGGTAAAACGCGTCAGTGATTTTATTTTTTGTGTGAAGGCGGATTACAATATGATTTTGTTAAAATAGTTCTATAAAGGCGTCCTATAAAGTGATGCAGCGTTCTCCTGCTTGAACCTGAATGCTGCCACGACTAAACATTACCTGAAATTCGTTGAAACGCTCCTTCTTGGATAACGACTGATCCTCATACGAATTTATCAAAAGTGATCAGTAAAGTTGCTTCATCATTAAATTTACAAATGACTGCTTGTACCGGCAACGTGTTAGAAGCCGCACTTTTTAAGATGGCTGCCTAATGTACACTGTTATATCATCGGTTTTAACACAGTGTTTATATTTTATAGATTTGTGAGCATCAGCTGTTCAGCTACATGTAAAGGAGCACTGCTATGATTATGACCATTATCTGAAACGTATTGACATATTCATTTTGTATAATGAAGTTTAGAGTGCGATTTTTAGTAAAACAGATCAATAGAGATTAGCAAATGGCGATTGTTCTGCTTGGACTTGACTAAGCACTGGTATCAGAAATGCGTTGGAAAGATATTTGTATGATGCCTATTTACAGAGATTTTACAAACATTTATGGATTTTATGGGTATTGACTGACAGCTATTCAGATGTTTGTAAAGGAGCACTGTTATGACTAAGGATCATTACTTGAAAAGCGTTGGAAATTTTGTGTAATGACAGTTTACATTTGGAATTTAAACTGTCAGACAACCTCTTTAACTGGTATTTTCCTAAAATAAATAAATAAAATCACATTGTCATTAGGAAAACAAATAGCAGTATTTTCTTGTTTGGAGTGAAGCACTGACTTATAAAAGGACTGGTATCTAAAACGCATTGGAGGTTTTTGTATGATGGATATTTGCATTGATTTAATTAACATTTTATGGATTTTATGGGTACTGAGTACTGTTTGTCATCCATTCATCGGCTTGTAAAGAAGCCCTGTTATAACTAAGAGTGTTACCTAAAATGTGTTACTGTTATCAATTTTATATAATGGAAGTTTAACTGGAATTTTATTAACACAGATAAATAAAACCACTTTTTCATTAGTTTAACAAATGGTGGCTATTCTCTTGTTTGGATTGAAGCACCGCCTTGACAAAGGACTGGTAACAGAAACGCGTTGGTTTATAGATCTTGTATGATGAGTGTTTACATTGGTTTTAGAATCATTTTATGGGCTGGATGAGTACTGAGTGTCAGCCTGTCAGATTCTGGTAAAGGAGAGCTGTTTGTCATCCATTCATCAACTTGTAAAGGAGCACTGTTATGACTAAGGATCATTACTTGAAATGTGTTGGTATAACCATTTTGAATAATGGAAGTTTACACTGGAATTTTGCCAAAACAGATAAATAAAATCACTTTATCAATAGTTTAACAAATGTCGGCTGTTCTTCTGTTTGGATTGAAGCAGTGACAAAGGACCTGTATCAGAAATGCGTTGGTTTATAGATCTTGTATGATGAGTGTTTGCATGGGTCTTATATTCATTTTATGGGCTGAATGAGTACTGAGTGTTAGCCTGTCAGATTATTGTAGTATAATGTTGTACCGTGTTAGCCATTGGAAGTAGTGGAAGAGTGAAGAAATCAGGCGATGCCTTTTAGAGGCTAACTGAGTATATTTGATGGTAAGCTTTCGGAAGTCTAGCTTCCTTCATCAGACATGATGTTATACAAAAAACTGAAAATTCACAGATTTTTTATACCCTATACACATGGCCTTCAAAGGATTTTAGAGTCCATAAAAAGAACAACAAAATGCAATCTAAGTAGAGAAGTTATGTACAACAGGTCAAAAAATAAACAATCTGGAAAGTTGTGGTGCGTGACGGAGGGATCAGTAATTCTCGCTGTTATCTGTTTGCTATCAGGAGGTGATTTGTGACCCTCACAGTTCATACATAATGTGACATGAAGCTGGCAGGAATATTAAGTCCAAATTGCAGAGTGTGAAATTTTTGCATAAACTTGTACTCTCATTCTTTCCTCTCCTCCTGCGTCTTAAAATTTCCCATTAAAACCACAACCCGCAAATCTTCAATAGAGTGGTTTTCTCCGGAGAAATGTGCGGCCACTGGGAGATCTGTTCTGCTGTTACTAATGGTGGATCTGTGTGAGTTCATGCGTTGACTGAGTCTCTGCCCTGTTTCCCCCACATAGAGGCCTGTGGTGGGACATTGCACACACATTATGAGGTACACCACATTGGAAGACCTGCAGGAAAATGTCCCCCTAATTCTATGCACCTGTTGTGACTGTGGGATAGGTACACTGTCAGCGGTGTGGATGTGCTTGCAGGTCATGCACCTTTTATGTAGGCAAGGTGAGGCGCCATTTTCAGTTGGGGCCTTCAGGGCACTCCGGACAATAATACGCCTCAGGTTTGGTGGTTGTCGAAAGGAAAGGAGAGGGGGGACTGGAAATATGTCCTTGAGCCTGTTGTCCCTATGTAGCACAGGTTGGAGCTCCTTGGCAATCCTTCGTAGGATCTCCAGCTGTGGGTTGTAGGTGACAACTAGGGGCACTCGGGCTTCTTTCTGGGTCTCTCTATATGTGAGCAGACTGTCTCTGTTAATGGCTGCCGCTTTGTTTAATTGGTTGTCTGTCACTTTTGGTTTGTATCCCAATCTGAGAAATTTCATCCTCAGATCCAGGAGGTTCTTGTCCAGGTCTGTTTTGTCGGAGCAAATACGATTGTATGGTATAGCCTGGCTGTAGATGATAGATTGTCTTGTGTGCTTGGGGTGGAAGCTGTCGTTTCTCAGGTAGGCCGTTCTGTCTGTGGGTTTGTGGTATATTGATGTGAGTAGTCGGTGGTCTTTAATGTATATTGTGGTATCCAGAAAGTGGATTTCACTCCCTGAATAGCTAAGTTTAAGGTTGATGGTCGGGTGAAAGTCATTGAAGTCATTATGGAATTGAAGTAGGGCCTCCTCACCTGCAGTCCAGATGACAAGGATATCATCGATATAACGAAGGTAAATCATAGGTTTGGTGGAGCATGTTGATAAATATGTTCCTTCCATTTCTGCCATAAAGAGATTTGCATATTGGGGTGCACATCTGGTCCCCATTGAAGTTCCCATTCGCTGTAGATATAGATCCTCTCCAAAGGTAAAATGGTTGTGGCTAAGGATGAATTGTATGAGCTGCGTTACTGGTTCTGTTGGGAGGTTTTGTTTCGCCAGGTGTCCCCGACATGCTGCAACTCCATCCTTGTGGGGAATGTTGGTATACAGGGATTCCACATCCATGGTGGCCAAAATGGTACCCTCAGGTAGAGGGCCCAGGGCATTCAGTTTGTTAAGAAGGTCAGTGGTGTCCTGGATATAGCTTGGAGTATCCCTGACAAGGGGTTTTAGGAGATTTTCCACCCAACCTGAGATGTTTTCTGTCAGTGTCCCAATGCCAGAAATGATAGGCCTCCCAGGGTTGCCATCTTTGTGTATATTGTGTAAACAAAAGCTGTTAGTCATCCATCCATCAACTTGTAAAGGAGTCCTGTTATGATTAAGGATCCTTACCTAAAACGCATTGGAAAAATCCATTTTGTCTACACTGGGATTTTACCAAAACAGATATATAAAATCACTTTATCATTGAGTTAACAAAGAGTGGCAGTTTTCCTATTGGAAATGAGTCTTGGACTTGACTAAAGACAGATATCCGAAATGTTGAGTTATGAATCTTGTATGATGGATGTTTGCAGTGATTTTATGGCTACTGGGTAATAGCCATTAAGATTCTTGTAAAGGAGCAATGTCTGTCATCCATTCAAGGATCATTGTCTGAAATGCAGCAGCACTATTTTATAGCGAGGCAGTTTACGGTGTGATTTTTGCTAAACAGATATAAAAAAAATCTACTTTATTATTAGTTTAACAAATGGTGGCTATTCCCCTGTCGGGAGTGAAACACTGACTTGTCTAAGGATTGTTACCCAAAACGTGTTGAGGTCTGATTTTCGTATGATGGATGTTTGCAGTGATTTTATGGATTTTATGGGTATGTGACAGCCATTCAGATACTTGTAAAGGAGCAATGTTTGTCATGAATTCAAGGAGTCCTGCTATGTCTAAGAATCATTGTCTGAAATACATCAGCACTATTTATTTTGTATAATAGAAGTTTAACTGAGATTTTACAAAAACATCCAAATAAATCTACTTTATTATTCCATTAACAAATGGCGGTCTTCTCCTGTCTGGAGTGAAGCACTGACTGGTCTAAGCACTGGTATCTGAAACGCGTCGGTAATCCCATTCTTGTATATTGGCTAGTAACACAGATTTTTCAGCATATTTCAACCAACCATATTTCTTACCTTTCATGTCACTGTCAGCAATTCTGCTCCTTGAAATGAAATACAGTGCCTTGTGAAAGTATTCGGCCTCCTTGAACTTTTCAACCTTTTGCCACATTTCAGGCTTCAAACATAAGGATATAAAATTTTAAATTTTTTGGTGACGAATCAACAACAAGTGGGACACAATCGTGAAGTGGAACGAAATTTATTGGTTATTTTAAACTTTTGTAAAAAAAAACAAAACTGAAAAGTGGGGTGTGCAATATTATTCGGCCGCCTTAAGTTAATACTTTGTAGCGCCCCCTTTTGCTGCGATTACAGCTACAAGTCGCTTGGGGTTGTCTCTATCAGTTCTTGCCCATTCTTCCTTGGAAAACAGCTGGAGCTCAGTGAGGTTGGATGGAGAGCGTTTGTGAACAGCAGTTTTCAGCTCTTTCCACAGATTCTCGATTGGATTCAGGTCTGGACTTTGACTTGGCCATTCTAACACCTGGATACGTTTATTTGGGAACCATTCCATTGTAGATTTGGCTTTATGTTTGGGATCATTGTCTTGTTGGAAGATAAATCTCCGTCCCAGTCTCAGGTCTTTTGCAGACTCCAACAGGTTTTCTTCCAGAATGGTCCTGTATTTGGCTCCATCCATCTTCCCATCAATTTTAACCATCTTCCCTGTCCCTGCTGAAGAAAAGCAGGCCCAAACCATGATGCTGCCCCCACCATGTGTGACAGTGGGGATGGGGTGTTCAGGGGGATGAGCGGTGTTGCTTTTACGCCAAACATATCGTTTTGCATTGTGGCCAAAAAGTTGGATTTTGGTTCCATCTGAGCAGAGCACCTTCTTCCACATGTTTGGTGTCTCCCAGGTGACTTTTTATGGATATCTTTGAGAAATGTCTTTCTTCTTGCCACTCTTCCATAAAGGCCAGATTTGTGCAGTGTACGACTGATTGTTGTCCTATGGACAGACTCTCCCACCTCAGCTGTAGATCTCTGCAGTTCATCCAGAGTGATCATGGGCCTCTGGGCTGCATCTCTGATCAGTCTTCTCCTTGTTTGAGATGAAAGTTTAGAGGGACGGCCGGGTCTTGGTAGATTTGCAGTGGTCTGATACTCCTTCCATTTCAATATGATCGCTTGCACAGAGCTCCTTGGGATGTTTAAAGTTTGGGAAATCTTTTTGTATCCAAATCCGGCTTTAAACTTCTCCACAACAGTATCACGGACCTGCCTGGTGTGTTCCTTGGTCTTCATGATGCTCTCTGCGCTTTAAACAGAACCCTGAGCCTATCACAGAGCAGGTGCATTTATACGGAGACTTGTACACACAGGTGGATTATATTTATCATCATCAGTCATTTAGGACAACATTGGATCATTCAGAGATCCTCACTGAACTTCTGGACTGAGTTTGCTGCACTGAAAGTAAAGGGGCCGAATAATATTGCACGCCCCACTTTTCAGTTTTTTATTTTTTACAAAAGTTTAAAATAACCAATAAATTTCGTTCCACTTCATAATTGTTGATTCTTCACCAAAAAAATTAAAATTTTATATCTTTATGTTTGAAGCCTGAAATGTGGCAAAAGGTTGAAAAGTTCAAGGGGGCCGAATACTTTCTCAAGGCACTGGAAAATGTTTGAAAACTTTTTGCCATTTTTGGTAGTCATTTTTTTTTTTTTTTTAGCAGTAAGGATCCGGCAGCCTGGACCAGCAGCTACTGAGTTAAAACCGGTGTCATTATCAGCTTCTGCATTTGCATTCACACCTGTTCTGTTGTTCAGTGATTTCGGGAGAACAGATGGCGACACTTCACGTTTTTTTCTTTTCCATCGGAATTGAACAAGAGATCTTAATTTAGCAGCAGAGAAGTGTTTCTGGGTCGGATGACTCGAGGCTTAACCAGAACACTTAAAAGCTGGACGGGCGTGTAAGGGCGAAAATTGTGACTTGCCATTGAGGCTGAAAATAGCGACATTTTAATCCACTTGTGGTCTATGGGCTCGAGCAACTGAGACTCTCCGGGCTCTGACCCTATAGGAAGCCGATATATGCTCTGTACTGCCCGCTTGCTCTGAGCGACCAGCGCGTCCAGTATTACAGCGCAGGATTAGGAGGGTCTCAGCTCAGTCATACCTGGGATAACTTGGATATTGAAGGATTTTCTAGATCACCTCAAGATATCGGATTGAGAAATGAGGGATCAGTTTAGTATTTCACCATAGAAAATACTGCAAAAATAAGGGATCACATCAGCACAGGAAAAATTTAAGGAAAAATGTGTGCGGATCTTGAGTGAATAGAGATGCATATGACGAAAAGGAGGAGACACAAAGAAACTCAAACACTGACAGTAACATAGAAAAATCAGGGTCCCCAGCAGCACAGAGTGTTTCAGGAGAGGAGTGTGCTGATCCATGGCAGGAGAACATCCTCTGTGCACAACCTACACATATAAGAAACTACACAACATCAGATATAGCTCACACCGTACATCATCCATACAACGACCCTTTCACCCAAGTGACTCCAAAGATTGGCATCTTGGAAACAAAATATTCTTCATCTCAAACAATCTCTAGAGTTATTAATGCAGACACTTAACAAACCAATCAGAGAGGAGATTCCCAACATCCCTGACATCTCCGGAGTGAAGGGATCCCCGACAAACCTTCAGCTCTGCTAGAGAGAGAAGAATTTATCTGGACACCAATCCACACAGGGATTAGGGAGACTTAATGTCAGGATCAAGCACTTTGTGAGACATTCTTACCAAGGAAAACTTCTACATATAATGCAGAACATATCTCAGTGACTGTAAGAAACAGCAATGTGCATAATACTGCCCCCTATGTACATAACTATAATATAATACTACTCCCTATGTACAAGAATATAACTACTATAATACTGCTCCCTATGTACAAGAATATAACTACTATAATACTACTATGTACAAGAATATAACTACTATAATACTACCTCCTATGTACAAGAATATAACTACTATAATACTGCTCCTATGTACAAGAATATAACTACTATAATACTGCTCCTATGTACAAGAATATAACTACTATAATACTACCTCCTATGTACAAGAATATAACTACTATAATACTACTCCTATGTACAAGAATATAACTACTATAATACTACTCCTATGTACAAGAATATAACTACTATAATACTGCACCTATGTACAAGAATATAACTACTATAATACTGCTCCTATGTACAAGAATATAACTACTATAATACTGCTCCTATGTACAAGAATATAACTACTATAATACTGCTCCTATGTACAAGAATATAACTACTATAATACTACCCCCTATGTACAAGAATATAACTACTATAATACTACTCCTATGTACAGGAATATAACTACTATAATACTGCTCCTATGTACAAGAATATAACTACTATAATATTGCTCCTATGTACAAGAATATAACTACTATAATACTGCTCCTATGTACAAGAATATAACTACTATAATACTACCTCCTATGTACAAGAATATATCTACTATAATACTGCTCCTATGTACAAGAATATAACTACTATAATACTGCCCCCTATGTACAAGAATATAACTACTATAATACTGCTCCTATGTACAAGAATATAACTACTATAATACTGCTCCTATGTACAAGAATATAACTACTATAATACTGCTCCTATGTACAAGAATATAACTACTATAATACTGCTCCTATGTACAGGAATATAACTACTATAATACTACTACTATGTACAAGAATATAACTATTATAATACTGCCCGACAAAAAAAAAAAACCTCCTATGTACAAGAATATAACTACTATAATATTGCTCCTATGTACAAGAATATAACTACTATAATACTGCTCCTATGTACAAGAATATAACTACTATAATACTACCTCCTATGTACAAGAATATATCTACTATAATACTGCTCCTATGTACAAGAATATAACTACTATAATACTGCCCCCTATGTACAAGAATATAACTACTATAATACTGCTCCTATGTACAAGAATATAACTACTATAATACTACTATGTACAAGAATATAACTATTATAATACTGCTCCTATGTACAAGAATATACAGTGGGGAAAAACAGTATTTATTCAGCCACCAATTGTGCAAGTTCTCCCACTTATAAAGATGAGGCCGGCCTGTAATTGTCATCATAGGTAGACCTCAACTATGAGAGACAAAATGAGAAAACTAATCCAGAAAATCACATTGTCTGATTTTTTAAGAATTTATTTGCAAATTATGGTGGAAAATAAGTATTTGGTCAATAACAAAAGTTCCTCTCAATACTTTGTTCTATCTCCTTTGTTGGCAATGACAGAGGTGAAACGTTTCCTGTAAGTCTTCACAAGGTTGGCACACACTGCTGCTGGTATGTCGGCCCATTCCTCCATGCAGATCTCCTCTAGAGCAGGGATGTTTTGGGGCTGTCGCTGGACAACACGGACTTTCACCTCCCTCCAAAGGTTTTCTATGGGGCTGAGATCTGGAGACGGGCTAGGCCACTCCAGGACCTTGAAATGCTTCTTACGAAGCCGCTCCTTCGTTGCCCTGGCGGTGTGCTTGGGATCATTGTCATGCTGAAAGACCCAGCCACGTTTCATCTTCAATGCCCTTGCTGATGGAAGGAGGTTTGCACTCACAATCTCACCATACATGGCCCCATTCATTCTTTCATGAACACGGATCAGTCGTCCTGGTCCCTTTGCAGAGAAACAGCCCCATACATGATGTTGCCCCCCCCATGCCTCACAGTAGGTCTGGTGTTCTTTGGATACAACTCAGCATTCACTCTCCTCCAAACACCACGAGTTGTGTTTCTACCAAACAGTTCTACTTTGGTTTCATCTGACCATATGACATTCTCCCAATACTCTTCTGGAACATCCAAATGCTCTCTAGCAAACTTCAGACGGGCCCGGATATGTAGTGGCTTAAGCAGGGGGACACGTCTGGCACTGCAGGATCTGAGTCCCTGGCGGCGTAGTGTGTTACTGACGGTAGCCTTTGTTACGTTAGTCCCAGCTTTCTGCAGGTCACTCACTAGGTCCCCCCGTGGGGTTCTGGGATTTTTGCTCACCGTTCTTGTGATCACTTTGACCCCACGGGGTGAGATCTTGCGTGGAGCCCCTGATGGAGGGAGATTATCAGTGGTCTTGTATGTCTTCCATTTTCTAATTATTGCTCCCACAGGTGATTTCTTCACACCAAGCTGCTTGGCTATTGCAGATTCAGTCTTCCCAGCCTGGTGCAGGGCTACCATTTTGTTTCTGGTCCTTCCACAGCTCTTTGGTCTTCACCATAGTGGAGTTTGGAGTGTGACTGAGGTTGTGGACAGGAGTCTTTTATACTGATAACAATGTCACACAGGAGCCATTACTACAGGTAATGAGTGGAGGACAGAGGAGCCTCTTAAAGGAGAAGTTACAGGGCTGGGAGAGACAGAAAACTTGCTTGTTTGTAGGTGACCAAATACTTATTTTCCACCATAATTTGCAAATAAATTCTTTAAAAATCAGACAATGTGATTTTCTGGATTAGTTTTCTCATTTTGTCTCTCATAGTTGAGGTCTACCTATGATGACAATTACAGGCCGGACTCATCTTTATAAGTGGGAGAACTTGCACAATTGGGGGCTGACTAAATACTTTTTCCCCCACTGTAAGTATATAAGTATATAAGAATATAAGAATATAAGTGTGAGTTGCAGTGTAATTCCTCTACAGTATATAATATACAGCACACTATATACATTCTCTGTATCTCCCAGTATATCAGCAGTTTCAGCCTCTCTCACTGGTTATTCTATAATCCTCTGTATATTAGATCTGGTCACTGCCCATTGTTGCCCAAATATAGAACATGTGTTGTGTGGGATGAGAAGGGATTCCATATAAATATCAGAAGGATAAGAGGCCGAGAGAAGTCACATCAGAAACTCAGCAGTACAAGGTAAGACACCTCTGTTGGCCTCAAATATATCGGCTGCTTGTCAGTAACAGGGGGCGGGGCTGTGACAACCTCTCAGACATGATATATACAGCTGGTTGTCAGTAGTAATAGATGAATAGCTGTACTGTAGTATAAGGTGTGCGGATCTCATGTCTGATCACATGTCATTATATCAGTGATGTCAGTAACAGGGGGCGGGGCTGTGACAACCTCTCACACATGATATATACAGCTGGGTGTCAGTAGTAATAGATGAATAGCTGTACTGTAGTATAAGGTGTGCGGATCTCATGTCTGATCACATGTCATTATATTATATCAGTGATGTCAGTAACAGGGGGCGGAGCTGTGACAACCTCTCACACATGATATATACAGCTGGTTGTCAGTAGTAATAGATGAATAGCTGTACTGTAGTATAAGGTGTGCGGATCTCATGTCTGATCACATGTCATTATATCAGTGATGTCAGTAACAGGGGGCGGGGCTGTGACTACCTCTCAGACATGATATATACAGCTGGTTGTCAGTAGTAATAGATGAATAGCTGTACTGTAGTATAAGGTGTGCGGATCTCATGTCTGATCACATGTCATTATATCAGTGATGTCAGTAACAGGGGGCGGGGCTGTGACAACCTCTCACACATGATATATACAGCTGGGTGTCAGTAGTAATAGATGAATAGCTGTACTGTAGTATAAGGTGTGCGGATCTCATGTCTGATCACATGTCATTATATTATATCAGTGATGTCAGTAACAGAGGGCGGGGCTGTGACAACCTCTCACACATGATATATACAGCTGGTTGTCAGTAGTAATAGATGAATAGCTGTACTGTAGTATAAGGTGTGCGGATCTCATGTCTGATCACATGTCATTATATCAGTGATGTCAGTAACAGGGGGCGGGGCTGTGACAACCTCTCAGACATGATATATACAGCTGGTTGTCAGTAGTAATAGATGAATAGCTGTACTGTAGTATAAGGTGCGGATCTCATGTCTGATCACATGTCAATTATATCAGTGATGTCAGTAACAGGGGGCGGGGCTGTGACAACCTCTCAGACATGATATATACAGCTGGGTGTCAGTAGTAATAGATGAATAGCTGTACTGTAGTATAAGGTGTGCGGATCTCATGTCTGATCACATGTCATTATATCAGTGATGTCAGTAACAGGGGGCGGGGCTGTGACAACCTCTCACACATGATATATACAGCTGGGTGTCAGTAGTAATAGATGAATAGCTGTACTGTAGTATAAGGTGTGCGGATCTCATGTCTGATCACATGTCATTATATCAGTGATGTCAGTAACAGGGGGCGGGGCTGTGACAACCTCTCAGACATGATATATACAGCTGGTTGTCAGTAGTAATAGATGAATAGCTGTACTGTAGTATAAGGTGTGCGGATCTCATGTCTGATCACATGTCATTATATTATATCAGTGATGTCAGTAACAGGGGGCGGGGCTGTGACAACCTCTCACACATGATATATACAGCTGGTTGTCAGTAGTAATAGATGAATAGCTGTACTGTAGTATAAGGTGTGCGGATCTCATGTCTGATCACATGTCATTATATCAGTGATGTCAGTAACAGGGGGCGGGGCTGTGACAACCTCTCACACATGATATATACAGCTGGGTGTCAGTAGTAATAGATGAATAGCTGTACTGTAGTATAAGGTGTGCGGATCTCATGTCTGATCACATGTCATTATATTATATCAGTGATGTCAGTAACAGGGGGCGGGGCTGTGACAACCTCTCACACATGATATATACAGCTGGTTGTCAGTAGTAATAGATGAATAGCTGTACTGTAGTATAAGGTGCGGATCTCATGTCTGATCACATGTCATTATATTATATCAGTGATGTCAGTAACAGGGGGCGGGGCTGTGACAACCTCTCACACATGATATATACAGCTGGGTGTCAGTAGTAATAGATGAATAGCTGTACTGTAGTATAAGGGTGCGGATCTCATGTCTGATCACATGTCAGTATATCAGTGATGTCAGTAACAGGGGGCGGGGCTGTGACAACCTCTCACACATGATATATACAGCTGGGTGTCAGTAGTAATAGATGAATAGCTGTACTGTAGTATAAGGTGTGCGGATCTCATGTCTGATCACATGTCATTATATCAGTGATGTCAGTAACAGGAGGCGGGGCTGTGACAACCTCTCAGACATGATATATACAGCTGGGTGTCAGTAGTAATAGATGAATAGCTGTACTGTAGTATAAGGTGTGCGGATCTCATGTCTGATCACATGTCATTATATTATATCAGTGATGTCAGTAACAGGGGGCGGGGCTGTGACAACCTCTCAGACATGATATATACAGGTGGGTGTCAGTAGTAATAGATGAATAGCTGTACTGTAGTATAAGGTGTGCGGATCTCATGTCTGATCACATGTCATTATATCAGTGATGTCAGTAACAGGGGGCGGGGCTGTGACAACCTCTCAGACATGATATATACAGCTGGGTGTCAGTAGTAATAGATGAATAGCTGTACTGTAGTATAAGGTGTGCGGATCCCATTATATTACTATTATACTGTATCATATTAGTGATGTCACAGGGGGTGGAGCCAATACTATCTAAATACCTAACCCATTGTATAGACTTCTTGATTGTTTTCTGGTATTCTATAACTAAAATTTAGACAATTCCCAATTAAATGACAATAATTGCCCCTATGTAGCTGCAGATATAATGAGCTGCCATGAATTTCCCAGTTTCTTTGCCGTAGTCTCATACAGATCCGGTGTAGTGGATGGAGAAACCTCATTCACATGCGGCATTAATAACCTGCAGAGTAAAGTGATTTGTGCTATGATTGTTAATTCTGCTGCATGTCTCTGACTACTGTGAGTGTTATACCTGCTGCATGTCTCTGACTACTGTGGGTGTTATACCTGCTGCATGTCTCTGACTACTGTGAGTGTTATACCTGCTGCATGTCTCTGACTACTGTGAGTGTTATACCTGCTGCATGTCTCTGACTACTGTGGGTGTTATACCTGCTGCATGTCTCTGACTACTGTGGGTGTTATACCTGCTGCATGTCTCTGACTACTGTGAGTGTTATACCTGCTGCATGTCTCTGACTACTGTGAGTGTTATACCTGCTGCATGTCTCTGACTACTGTGGGTGTTATACCTGCTGCATGTCTCTGACTACTGTGAGTGTTATACCTGCTGCATGTCTCTGACTACTGTGAGTGTTATACCTGCTGCATGTCTCTGACTACTGTGAGTGTTATACCTGCTGCATGTCTCTGACTACTGTGAGTGTTATACCTGCTGCATGTCTCTGACTACTGTGCGTGTTATACCTGCTGCATGTCTCTGACTACTGTGCGTGTTATACCTGCTGCATGTCTCTGACTACTGTGAGTGTTATACCTGCTGCATGTCTCTGACTACTGTGGGTGTTATACCTGCTGCATGTCTCTGACTACTGTGGGTGTTATACCTGCTGCATGTCTCTGACTACTGTGCGTGTTATACCTGCTGCATGTCTCTGACTACTGTGGGTGTTATACCTGCTGCATGTCTCTGACTACTGTGAGTGTTATACCTGCTGCATGTCTCTGACTACTGTGAGTGTTATACCTGCTGCATGTCTCTGACTACTGTGGGTGTTATACCTGCTGCATGTCTCTGACTACTGTGCGTGTTATACCTGCTGCATGTCTCTGACTACTGTGGGTGTTATACCTGCTGCATGTCTCTGACTACTGTGAGTGTTATACCTGCTGCACGTCTCTGACTACTGTGAGTGTTATACCTGCTGCATGTCTCTGACTACTGTGGGTGTTATACCTGCTGCATGTCTCTGACTACTGTGAGTGTTATACCTGCTGCATGTCTCTGACTACTGTGCGTGTTATACCTGCTGCATGTCTCTGACTACTGTGGGTGTTATACCTGCTGCATGTCTCTGACTACTGTGGGTGTTATACCTGCTGCATGTCTCTGACTACTGTGCGTGTTATACCTGCTGCATGTCTCTGACTACTGTGAGTGTTATACCTGCTGCATGTCTCTGACTACTGTGCGTGTTATACCTGCTGCATGTCTCTGACTACTGTGAGTGTTATACCTGCTGCATGTCTCTGACTACTGTGAGTGTTATACCTGCTGCATGTCTCTGACTACTGTGGGTGTTATACCTGCTGCATGTCTCTGACTACTGTGGGTGTTATACCTGCTGCATGTCTCTGACTACTGTGCGTGTTATACCTGCTGCATGTCTCTGACTACTGTGGGTGTTATACCTGCTGCATGTCTCTGACTACTGTGCGTGTTATACCTGCTGCATGTCTCTGACTACTGTGAGTGTTATACCTGCTGCATGTCTCTGACTACTGTGAGTGTTATACCTGCTGCATGTCTCTGACTACTGTGGGTGTTATACCTGCTGCATGTCTCTGACTACTGTGCGTGTTATACCTGCTGCATGTCTCTGACTACTGTGAGTGTTATACCTGCTGCATGTCTCTGACTACTGTGCGTGTTATACCTGCTGCATGTCTCTGACTACTGTGGGTGTTATACCTGCTGCATGTCTCTGACTACTGTGAGTGTTATACCTGCTGCATGTCTCTGACTACTGTGAGTGTTATACCTGCTGCATGTCTCTGACTACTGTGGGTGTTATACCTGCTGCATGTCTCTGACTACTGTGGGTGTTATACCTGCTGCATGTCTCTGACTACTGTGGGTGTTATACCTGCTGCATGTCTCTGACTACTGTGCGTGTTATACCTGCTGCATGTCTCTGACTACTGTGGGTGTTATACCTGCTGCATGTCTCTGACTACTGTGAGTGTTATACCTGCTGCATGTCTCTGACTACTGTGAGTGTTATACCTGCTGCATGTCTCTGACTACTGTGAGTGTTATACCTGCTGCATGTCTCTGACTACTGTGGGTGTTATACCTGCTGCATGTCTCTGACTACTGTGCGTGTTATACCTGCTGCATGTCTCTGACTACTGTGAGTGTTATACCTGCTGCATGTCTCTGACTACTGTGCGTGTTATACCTGCTGCATGTCTCTGACTACTGTGGGTGTTATACCTGCTGCATGTCTCTGACTACTGTGAGTGTTATACCTGCTGCATGTCTCTGACTACTGTGAGTGTTATACCTGCTGCATGTCTCTGACTACTGTGGGTGTTATACCTGCTGCATGTCTCTGACTACTGTGGGTGTTATACCTGCTGCATGTCTCTGACTACTGTGGGTGTCACTCTGTAAGCCGTGTACCGGGTTGGGCTTCCCAGGATACAGCGAAGTCATGAACAAAGGAAGTGATTCCAAATCAATTTAGTAAAAACAAGATTTTCCTTTGTGCAGTAACACCTATTTACCAGAAAAACCCTCCCATCTACTTACATACACTCAGCCAGTAAGCTGAGCCCCTGGTGTTGTACAGCGCGGTGCCCTCTCATGTGTGGCTCCAATACACTCCAAGCTTTTACCTATCTGCAGGCTGCTACTAACCAGCCGCTTGTTACCTTTTTATCACCCTAGTCACAGGAACAATTCAGTGAGTGTGATAGAGGCACCGACGGTATAACACAAGAGCTTACACACTTATCACAATACCCCTATTCCCCACAAACAAAGTATAACCGAGTAAATATCATAGTAGGTCAGCTTGCAAGCCAAAGAAATGTGACAGAGTGTAAAATGTCGCTTCTAGACTTCCTCAGAAGCTCCTCTCTGGGAGTTACAAGTCTATAGAAGTCTCTGAGTCCTTACTACCCAATAGGTAGATAATTCACCAGTAGTGTGGCCTGTGAAGATGAGGATGCCTAACTACTCTAACTACAGGCTCTTATTCAGTCCCAAGCAATTTGTGCCAAAAATGTAATGCGGTGCGAGCACGATTACTTCTCTTACTGATCCAGATTTGTTGGGTACCTTTTAGCTTCTTCTCTGGAACAGCTGAAAGCAGGGCTCATCCACACATGCGGTCTCACTGACAGGGCCACCTCTCAGCCGGTCCTTGATAGCAATCTTCACCTTAGGATTCTGTCTGAGCAAACCCTGGAACAGTCTCTGCTTCAGAACACTCTTGTTATGTCTCTAATCCTTTAAGAATGTTTTTCCTCTCACTTCAGCCCTTCTTCTTCTAAAAGCTCAGAAGCACACACCTAAAAATGGCTGCCACACACACTCTGCTCCTCCTTCTAGTTCCACCTCTGCAGAACAGGGTCTCCACGTCACTACTCCAGGGAATTACAGAATTACAGTCTCTTCTATTTCTGAGGTAACAGTGGCCTCTTGTGGTCAAACAAACGTCAGTTTATAAAAAAAATTAACTTATCTACAGAAACAGTTACATTCATAATATGAGGGCTGTTTCCCCATCTTACATGCCACCCCACTAGAGGTTGACGTCCCTGGCAACCTTCCCCATACAAACTCATCCTGCGCATAGCGCTGTGGGGGTACACCAGCATTGGACCTGACCGTCCTACGCAGAGTCACAGGATCAGGGGTATCGGGCACATCCAATGGTGGGGATTCTGCAGGCTGTGCAACTCTCTCCCTGGGTGGCAAACTCATCACAACTGGGGTCCCCAGAGTGACTGGGGCAGGGACAACCCACCATTCATCGTCTAAGGGAGGCTCCCTAGCACTAGGGTTAGGAGCAAGCACCTCCTCGTCGGCCACTGGTTGCTCAAAGTTACAGAGTCTTAACATATTACGGTGGAGATTCCTTGAGGGTCCCCCAGTCCCTACTGGCTCTACTTCATACACTGGAATATCAGGTTCTACCCTCCGCTTCATTATATACGGAACCGCCTCCCACCGCCTATCCAATTTTCCAGTTGGGTTCTTGGCCCTGACGATCACGTGGTCACCCGGAGCATACTCATCCCTCTGCACTGGCCCTGGGTTGGGGTGCACTATTTGTCTCAGGCGTTCACCCACAACCTTGTCCACTGCTCTCAGTCGGTGTCGGTGCTCTTGCACCCATGCAGTAGTGCTCCTCGGTGGAGGCTGCATCGGATCTGGCATGTGGAGATCCTCAATCTCCTGGCCTGCTCTCCCAAACATCAGCATGTGTGGAGAGTAACCAGTGGTGCTGTGTGCTCTATTGTTATAGGCCCACATCAGCGCAGGTAAGTACTCTGGCCACCGAGCTTTTAGATTATCCTCTAAAGTCCGCAGCATCTGTATCAAGGTGCGGTTGAACCGCTTGCACGTCCCGTTCCCTTGCGGATGATATGGGGTCGTGCGGGAACATTCAATACTATAGAGCTGATACAGCTCACTCATCAAAGAACCCTGAAAACATGCCCCCTGATCTGAATGGATTCTCTGAGGACACCCAAACACTTGTATAAAGTGCTTACAGACTGCCTCAGCAGCTGATTCAGCTGTCTGATCCCTGGTGGGTACAGCCATTGCATACTTTGTAAAGTGGTCCGTCATGACCAAACAGTAAGAGTGTCCTGAGGTAGAGTAGTAGTGTAGTAGTGTCCAATCTGTACGTAGTAAATCATTAAGATTTCTAGGGGGGAAGATGTTCAAATAGTTTGTACAGGGGCCCGTTGCTTGGGGCTTATACTCAGCCCGCAGGATCGACACTTGAGGCATGCCTCGGTTACCATTTTTCCCAAATCTGGACAATATACGAATCGCTGAAGCCATTGGTACGTCTTAGCACTCCCAAAATGAGCCCCCCTCTCATGGGCTTCCTGAGCGGCCGCTGGTCCCAATGACATAGGGATGACAACCTGTTGCCGATACTGCAGCTCTGACTGTATGTATATGGTCCGGCACAGGAGCCCCTGGGTAACACTCAGCTTAGCCCACTGTCTCAGTAACTTCTGACCTTCTTGGGTTAGGCTGGCCTGCTCGTCCGGGCGGGGCCAGATGTTAGTCCGAATCCACTCTTTCACTTTCCAGAGGTCCGGGCAGCTATTTTGAACCCTTTCCCAAATCTTCCAACGTCTTCCCCAACACCATCGGCATCCCTGAAGCCACCCCTCTTGAATGTGTTATGTCCTGGAATGGCGATACTCTGCCGAGGTGTGGGATTTCAATGTCTTCCAGCCCTTCGTCCCCACCCCCACTCTTGGTCAGCAATCCTACAGGGACTCGGGAGAGGGCATCAGCGTTGCCGTTCTCCCTTCCTGACCGGAACTGGATGCGGTATTGGTACTTGGAAAGGCGAGCCAACCATCCTTGCTCAAGGGCGCCTAGCTTGGCGTTTTCCAAGTGCGCTAACGGGTTATTGTCCGTCATCACAATCACTTCTGCACCTGTCAGATATTCTGCAAATCTTTCAGTCATGGCCCATACCAGCGCCAAAAGCTCCAACTTAAAGGAGCTATAGTTGTCAGGATTGCACTCCGACTCCCTTAGAGACCGACTGCCATAGGCAATCACCCTCTCACGTCCGTCTTGAACTTGAGATAGCACGGCTCCAAGACCATGTAGACTTCCATCCGTGTACAACAAGAACGGACTACTGTGGCATCCCAGAGCTGGCTATGGCTGGGCTGAGGGTGATCTCTGTGCATTGTATTATTTCCTGTTGCTTCATAGCCTGTGTGACATAGCAGGGGGTCCTGAGTCTCACACAACACAGCGCCACCTAGTGAGCCTCACACATGCATTACACCTCCCATAGGATTGAATAGTAACCAAATGTCCAATGGGAGGACATCGCCTGGGAAAAGGGGAGGAGTCAGCTGATCACTGGGTCCCCATGGTAACACCCCTGCAGGAAGGTCCTGCGTGTGAGGAGTTAGAAGTGTGGAGTGTTAGGAGGAGGAGGTGAGGAGATAAGTGTGATGTCCTGTGAAGAAAGCAGTGAGTTTAGTGCAGGAATCTCAAGTCCTAGACAGGCCCAGGAAGGTTGGAGAGCTGACATACCACAGCTATTCAGAAGATCCTGTCCCCTGTCTGCCTAGCCATCGCCCTGAAGGAAGTCAAGCATCATTATCTTGTCAGCATGAGACTGTGGAGAGAACATTCTGGAACACGTGCTCCATAGCAAGTATCACAGGATCCAGGGGCCAAGGCCAGACCTGTGGAATATCCTGCCACCCTGACTATTGCACCCCGAAACTCTGAGCTATCAGGACCACATAACGTGAGTGGGGAATATTATGTACTAGTATCATGGTGGGCATCCTCCTATGTGCCAAATAGGAGCCCAGATGCACCTTAGGGCTGTAACACTGAAGTATAAGGGCTAGGAACACCTTTCATCAAGTCTACCCTGCACCCCAGGACTTTGCGGTGTCACCAGGCGTACCCCGTTGTTTTGTATTGAAGAAACTGTTTAAGCATTTGTGCCTCCACACCCATGGAAGTAAAAGTTCAACTTTACAACCGTTTCTGTGTCTGACTCTGCACCGACAACATCAGGGCGCCCCAAACACCACCAGTCGGCACAGTATAGGGGAAGCGCCCCGGGGGAACAATCACCACCAACATTTGTGCAGCCCCCTCATCACCGGTACCAGTGGTGGTAACGTGGGACAGCACCAGCGCTGCGCCCTCGTGCCCAGAGACCGTGACAAGTCTGCGCTGTTTGCACCCCGCAATCCCAACTGCAGCGTTGCCTTCCATCTGGTCACCGCAAGAAAAACTGGCGTCACGAACAGGATACGGGTGTGTGCCATTTTGAGAAAGTTGCCACGAAAAGTGCGCCAAATTGTCTCCAGAGCATCGGTCTTTATTGTGGACTTTGCTAAGATCAAGGTTATTCCCTGAGAGTGCTTGCCACAAAGAGGGGGAGCCCTATACCCCTGAAGTAAGCCCTAAAGACTGTCCTCTCAGTGTGTTACAGCCCTGGAAGAGTTAAAACGCCCAGGACTTGTTTGCTGCGCCACATCGCTGTGTAAGAACGCCCACAAAGGGTTAACTGTACCTTGCAAAAGTGCGGGAGATTTTTAGCACTGCCCATGAGGCCAGGAGACCCATCTGCCGCCATCTTAGGAGAGCCCAGAATGCTGAGCGCAATGCTACGCGCACCCATACAAGAAAGTGAAAGGCGAACGTGCCGGCGCCATTTCTGACTCTCCAGTGCCGCATCACCGTCCCTGCTGTGCACCGCTGATCTCTGGTCCACGCTGCAGTTGCTGTCAGTGAGTACTGTGCCTCCCTGTCCTTGTCTTCAGTCCTCCCACGGCCCCAGCGAGTGTTTTCCGTGTCCGTGGGGAGTGCCACCATTAAAGAGGGGGAGCACACCGTCAGCCTGCATCACAGTGACTCTGTTAATAGCTACTGCATTCTTAAAGGGACAGCATTCCAAGTTGTAGTCTCCATTCCCTGCCAGCAAGCAATTGAGTTTCTTAAAGAGACGGCGACCTAATTTCAGCCATACCTGCAAACAACATGACTGAGCAAAGTGACATTGTGCCATCTGTTTCTAGTGATCCAGCAGTGCCCATGGCGAGCAGCCTACCATTCTCCATGCCATTTTACCCTGGCGCACCATGGCTGCCGCGCTACAAAGGGGAGGCGCATACCCTCAGGGACTTTCGTGAGAAGATGCTGTCTCTCCCAGTTCTATCCTCTGAATACAGAACAGCAGATACAGATCCTGCTGGGCCAGCTTGAGGGTGCTGCAGCTAGGGAGGTCAAATCCTGGCCTGCCTCTGACAAAAGAACCCCTGGGCAAATTCTGGACAAACTCCAGGTGAACTTTGACGTGCGATCTGTCTCCGAGGTAAAGATGCGCTTCTTTTCCAGACGACAACTACCTGGTGAGACCCTGCGGGACTATGCTTTATCCCTCCAAGAGGCGTTCAGAGCTGTGGTGCAAGTGGATCCACGTGAAAATGTGGACTCTGATAAAATCTTGCTTGACCGCTTCATAGACGGGGCGGGTACCACATTGCTCCAGAGTCAGTTGCGAATGCTTGCTGCACAACATCCCAGCATCACGTTTGCTGACTTCAAGGCCCTTGCCATCCAGGTCTTGGGACAGGAGCAGCCCCAGCCGAGCCCAGTCATCTGTGCTCCCTCACCTGGACCCTCAACAAGCATTGCTCCAGTTGTCCTGCCACTACCTCTGGGTACCTCACCTGCTGCCCAAACTGCGCAGACTACACCAGCAGACTCCAGAGATGACCTTCTGGCCCGAGTGGATCATCTGACCCGTGCCATGGAACAGATCACCGTCCGTCTAGATCGTCTGACCCAGCCGTCTTCATCGTCCAGTGATCCTTTGCGAAGTCTCAACATCTCACCTGAGTCGCCACCCAGACGTCCGTCTTCAGTGAAACCTCCGCAGAGTGAGAGGCCATACTGTACCTATTGCCATAGATATGGACACACCAGGCCTCAGTGTTTTCAGTTAAACGGGCCACCCCCGAGGCAGCGGGCCGCCCCTCGGGAGGAAAGAAGAAGGGCCCAGGTGAATCTTCAGTGCCATTGTCACGCTTCGTCTCAGCCTGCCCACACATCACAATCCGGGTGAACGGCGTCCCTCTGACAGCGTTGGTGGACACTGGATCTCAGGTAACAACCCTGCGCAAGCAGGTGTTCCTTGAACATTGGGACTTAGATGTGTTGAATAGAACACCTGACACATGGATAAATCTGTGTGCCAGCAATGGACAGCCCATACCACAGCAGGGTTATTGGGAACCCACTATCCAGATTGGGGACTTGAAACTGCCTAGACAGGGTGTAATTGTCACTGATGTAGAGGATGATAGGTTTGCAGTTGTAATATTAGGCATGAATGTTTTACGCCATTGCTTTGCAGAAGTGTTGGATGCCTTGCATGCCTCTCTCCTTACAGCTTCTCCCAGTGACCAGCAGACCATTCAGCGGGCCATTCGTGTACTCAATGCCCAGCACAAGTTCGCCAACAAACAAGGTGAAATTGGTCGAGTCCGGATCCAAGATACCCGTCCAGTAACCCTACAGCCTGGAACAGAAACTATGGTGTGGTGCCGTGCCCGTCCGGGCATAGAAAATCAGGACTACGAGGCCTTGCTACAACCCATACAGGTAGATGGCCAACCACTTGTCATGGCTGCCCGCAGCCTTGTTACAGTTTCCAATGGACGTGTTCCTGTCCGCTTAGTCAACTTGGGCGATGCTCCCGTGAACCTCCACAAGTTCCACTCTGTGGCCCTGCTACACCGGTTAGCACCAGAAGACATTCTCTCTGGTGATTCTACCGCCACACAGCGTTCCACCCAAGCTGCTGAGAACATTCAGAATGGAGCCACGAAGTCCTGGTGGGATGAATTGAACGTGGGAGACGCCAATACCCCTATAGAGCACATCAATGGGGTTCGCAATGTGGCCAAGCGTTACCAACAGGCATTCAGCAAACACCCATTGGACTTTGGTAAGACCACGACCATACAACATCGCATTCTGACTGGCGACCACCATCCAATCAAGGAGCGTCACCGTCCAATACCACCCGCGATGTACCAACCGGTGAAAAAGTTGATCCGAGAGATGCGAGGTGCTGATGTCATACGGGAGAGTAACAGCCCCTGGGCAGCCCCGCTAGTCCTTGTCAAGAAGAAAGACGGAACCCTACGATTTTGTGTGGACTATCGTAAACTCAACAATGTCACGCACAAAGACGCATACCCATTGCCGCGGATTGAGGAATCTGTAACGGCTTTGGGATCAGCTACCTGTTTCTCGACCCTGGACTTAACCAGTGGATACTGGCAAGTCCCTATGGCGCCTGAAGATCGTGAAAAGACTGCGTTTACGACCCCGATGGGACTCTTTGAATTCAATAGTATGCCATTTGGGCTATGTAATGCCCCAGCCACATTCCAACGGCTTATGGAGAGGTGCCTCGGCCATGAGAATTTCCAGAGTGTGCTACTGTACCTGGACGATGTTATTGTATTCTCCCAGACATACCAAGAACACCTTCGTCACCTGTCCGAGGTATTCAAGGTACTTATACAGCACGGCCTAAAGGTGAAGCCCTCCAAGTGCTACCTGTTGAAACCCCAAGTTCACTACCTTGGGCATGTCGTGAGCGCACAAGGCGTCCAACCTGATCCTGAAAAGATCACTGCAGTCCAGAACTGGCGAAGAGCAACTACCGTCAAAGAAGTCCGAAGCTTCCTTGGATTCGCAGGTTACTACCGGCGTTTCATACCACACTTCGCCCAAGTAGTACACCGAAACCGTCTGAAGCTGTGCCTTAAAGAAGGACTACCCACAGAGGTGCCCCCCGCTGAGACAAAGAGTACAAAAATCTTGCCACCTCCTGAAGCAAAAAAAACCCCCCAATAAAAAAATTTTTTTTTTTGGGGGCCCTAAACTACTACCATTTAGCTGCTATCCACCAATTGCTCTAGTGCAAGAGAATCCTTCGACATATGATTTAATTGATTTCAGTGACTCTGTTCCTGATTCAAATCTCGTTCCACTTAGGCGTTCTGAGCGTACCACAAAAGGCATACCTCCAACACGCTATAGTGATGCCATGGCTGTCCTTGGGTAAAAGAGGTTAACTGTCTCTGCTTCTGTATATATGTTATTCCTGCTCTGATTACATTAATGTTTTTCCTGTGTGTATATACAGTATATATATAATATCTTGCCATGTAATATAGTATTTACATTTATATGCAACAATCCAAGCCATAGTGCCTGGCTCACCGAGCCAAGGAAGTTCTGTTACCCCATTGCGGTATGGACATTGGTGCTAGAGTGCCTACTCTTCCTTACAGAAAGGACTGTTTATTATTTCTCAGAGAGACTCTCATGATAATGGACACTCACGAAATTTGTGCCAGAGAGCCTCTGGACCCATTTGCACTACTGTTGTTTCTATATGGACTGTCTGATGGTACCGCCAAAAGGTTCCATAAGTCTGAGTTTAATTATCTCTCCGTTACCCTTCAGACTTCTCATGGACATTCCAGGACTATGCCGGGAGGTCTTACCTCAAGTTTCTAAGTATTATATTTTTCTAAACTGTTAGTGACATTTGCACTTTATTCGTATTTATTAACGTTATGTTACATTTCTCACCTTCACCCCAGCCCGTCGCCGAGGTCGGCTCAGTGAAAGAGGGGGAGTATGTGGCATCCCAGAGCTGGCTATGGCTGGGCTGAGGGTGATCTCTGTGCATTGTATTATTTCCTGTTGCTTCATAGCCTGTGTGACATAGCAGGGGGTCCTGAGTCTCACACAACACAGCGCCACCTAGTGAGCCTCACACATGCATTACACCTCCCATAGGATTGAATAGTAACCAAATGTCCAATGGGAGGACATCGCCTGGGAAAAGGGGAGGAGTCAGCTGATCACTGGGTCCCCATGGTAACACCCCTGCAGGAAGGTCCTGCGTGTGAGGAGTTAGAAGTGTGGAGTGTTAGGAGGAGGAGGTGAGGAGATAAGTGTGATGTCCTGTGAAGAAAGCAGTGAGTTTAGTGCAGGAATCTCAAGTCCTAGACAGGCCCAGGAAGGTTGGAGAGCTGACATACTCCAGCTATTCAGAAGATCCTGTCCCCTGTCTGCCTAGCCATCGCCCTGAAGGAAGTCAAGCATCATTATCTTGTCAGCATGAGACTGTGGAGAGAACATTCTGGAACACGTGCTCCATAGCAAGTATCACAGGATCCAGGGGCCAAGGCCAGACCTGTGGAATATCCTGCCACCCTGACTATTGCACCCCGAAACTCTGAGCTATCAGGACCACATAACGTGAGTGGGGAATATTATGTACTAGTATCATGGTGGGCATCCTCCTATGTGCCAAATAGGAGCCCAGACGCACCTTAGGGCTGTAACACTGAAGTATAAGGGCTAGGAACACCTTTCATCAAGTCTACCCTGCACCCCAGGACTTTGCTGTGTCACCAGGCGTACCCCGTTGTTTTGTATTGAAGAAACTGTTTAAGCATTTGTGCCTCCACACCCATGGAAGTAAAAGTTCAACTTTACAACCGTTTCTGTGTCTGACTCTGCACCGACAACATCAGGGCGCCCCAAACACCACCAGTCGGCACAGTATAGGGGAAGCGCCCCGGGGGAACAATCACCACCAACATTTGTGCAGCCCCCTCATCACCGGTACCAGTGGTGGTAACGTGGGACAGCACCAGCGCTGCGCCCTCGTGCCCAGAGACCGTGACAAGTCTGCGCTGTTTGCACCCCCGCAATCCCAACTGCAGCGTTACCTTCCATCTGGTCACCGCACTACCAAACCGTGCATAGGCCAGGATCGGGACACTGGTCAGAGTTCTTTTCAATGCCTCAAAGGCTCCTTGCTGTCTTGGCACCTACTCAATGGGGCGATTCTTGGGTCCTCCAGCTGTGCCTCTCAGCAGCTCATTTAGTGGACCAGCGAGATGTGCGAACTTGGGTATAAATCTCCTGTAATAACTGGCCAATCCTAGAAAGGCCTGCACTTCCCGTAGGGATTTCATATTCAATGGCGGTAGCACACCCGAAGTCTTCATCATGTCTTGAGAACGCCTCCTGGAACTCCCACAGAGTGTCTTCCAGAAGTTTCTGTTGCCCTGGGGTCAGAGACCGGGGGTCCACTCCCATCAAAGACATGATCACTCGACCGTTCCATTCTGCTGTTGGGGTCTGTTTTTGCTGGACCTCCACAGCGTAGGTCCAAGCCGACCTCCCATCAGGCTGTAGTGTGAAGCTCTTCCAGCGAAGGATGTCGCCCTCAGGCACGTAAACTTCAGCCAGCAGGGTATTCCTAGGAACAATCTACTCACTGTCCAAGACATTGAGACAGCGTATAGGCACGCGGCCATCTTTCACAGTGGCGAGTGCTCGGGCTTCCAGAGGGCGGGTCTGTGTTTCTCCCTGCGGAACAGGCTCTATCAGGACCTCTAGTCCATTCAGTGGTCGTCCAGCCCCCACTGGAAACTTCAAAATTTTCTCCTGTCGCGGTGGAATCTTCACTAGAGCACTCAGCGGTGCCTTCACGTTCCCAATAGAGCGCCCTTATATGATGCTCTTTTGCAAACTACAGCTCCTCACCATCTGCTGTAGGACCTTCTGAGTTGGCCGGTGTGTGGTGGCCCGCTGCCAGTATTTAGGACCTTCCTTGGCATAAAGGTGATGATCTAGGTCTCTCAGCACGTTCATGCCCAGCGTTACATCTAATCCTCTTCTGGATGGATGGTCTACCAGCACGATCCCCTTTTTGCCAATGTCTTGCCCAAACAGCCAAACCTGCATCCAGATGATCCCTTGTACGTTCATTGCACCATTATTGGCAGCTGTCAACCTGATGACACTTCCATCTTCCGGCTCCATCATATGTTCGAAGTGTCTCTCGAAGAACTCCAGAGGCATCAGGGTGCACTCTGATCTGGTGTCAACTAGGCAGCATACCTTCTGGCCCTCCAGCTCGGCTTTCATGCTAGCATATAAGTCGCATTCATCGCGTATGGGGCTTAGTTTTTGGTGAACCGCCACAGGACGCCCCATTACTGAGGCGGTCGGAAGTTTAAAGCCGGCTCAGGTTCCATCTGTTCCTGGTACTCTCTGGCGATATGGCCATACTGTCGGCAGCTCCAGCAGAGAGGTCCCCTCGATCCCCGCACACTAGATGGGCCTTGGTTGGTGGGCCCTCGCACCCGAGGTACTCTCGGTGGAGGAAGGCAGGGTGATGTGACCTTCTACGGAGCCATGGATGAACCTGCTTTCATCTGGGGCACCTCCAGGCGGAATTCTCTCATTTCTGCCCGTAGAGCCTGGACTACATCCTTCAAGGACCTCGCATCTTCAGGACCTACTCAGGCCCCTGTCGCTTGGGTGCTACTCACTGCCTTCACACTTACAGCCATGGGCTCTTCTTCCTTCTCTACAGCAGCCAGGTAAACATTATAAAATGTCAGGTTGGCATCTGCCCGAGTCATCTCTTGCAGTTTATCCTGTAAAAACTTATTGGATAATCCTAAGATGAATTGGTCTCGTAGTAGTTGGTCCACGTCTTTGAAGGCTCCCATAACCTCCGAATCCCGCCGCCGCACTTCATTCAGTATCTCCTGTAAAGCATTAGAGTATTGCATTAAAGCCTCACCCTCTCGCTGTGATCGATTAAAGAAGTTGCTTCGCAACTGTGCTACTTTGGTACGCCCTCCCTGAGCTCCCTCTAGCAGGGAGAATATTTTTTCCAAGGTGTCTCTTTCTGATTCGAGACGTACCATCACTGTCCGTCTAGCGTCACCTTCTAGGGCCCCCAATGCTATCTCTGCATGCAGCCCCGGAATATGGTTACTCAATTTAACTACGCTTCGTACCCTTTCGGTCCAGTCCTGCAACGTCAAATTATTACCGTCAATCTTTGGCAAATGCTGCATTAGTGCCCCGGCTGATAAGTACCCTACTTAGGCTGGCGTGACTGGTACTGGGGCTGGTAACTCTTGCTGTGCAGGGGCACCCTGGACCGGTGCAGCTGGAGCCTGAAGATTCATTCCTGCCACGTTCCCATCCATGACGGTCGCTGTATCCTGCCGACTACGCCAAGTTGTAAGCCGTGTACCGGGGTGGGCTCCCCAGGATACAGCGAAGTCACGAACAAAGGAAGCAACTCCAAATCAATTTAGTAAAAAACAAGATTTTACTTTGTGCAGTAACACAGTAACTCTGAGTCTCAGTCCTTACTACCGAATAGGTAGATAATTCACCAGTAGTGTGGCCTGTGAAGATGAGGATGCCTAACTAGTCTAACTACAGGCCCTTATTCAGTCCCAAGCAATTTGTGCCAAAAATGTAATGCGGTGCGAGCACGATTACTTCTCTTAGTGATCCAGATTTGTTGGGTACCTTTTAGCTTCTTCTCTGGAACTGCTGAAAGCAGGGCTCATCCAAACATGCGGTCTCACTGACAGGGCCACCTCTCAGCCAGTCCTTGATAGCAATCTTCACCTTAGGATGCTGTCTGAACAAACCCTGGAACTGTCTCTGCTTCAAAACACTCTTGTTATATCTCTAATCCTTTAAGAATGTCTTTCCTCTCACTTCAGCCCTTCTTCTAAAAGCTCAGAAGCACACACCTAAAAATGGCTGCCACACACACTCTCTACTCTTCCTTCTTGTTCCTCCTCTGCAGAATAGGGTGTCCACTTTTCTTCACTTCAAGTCTGCGCTCAAAGCCTATAACTCTGCCCTTCACCTCGCCAAACAAGCCAACCTCACCGCTCTCATCTCTTCTCTCCCCAATAACCCGAAATAACTCTTTGACACCTTTCACTCCCTACTCACGCCAAAGGTGCGGGTACCTGTCACAGACCTCAGTGCTCAAGACATGGCCACGTACTTTAAAGACAATATCGACAACATCCGTCAGGAAATAACCCAATCTCCAAGCAGCATCAGTCCCCTTCCCTCCCTCCTCCCCCCCCCCTTTTTCCTCATTGTGAACTCTCATTATTTGACCCGGTAACAGAAGAGGAAGTCTCCCAGCTCCTTTCTTCTTCTCGCCCCACTACTTGCACAAGCGATCCTATCCCGTCACACCTCCTCCGGCCTATGTCCCCTACTGTTACAACTCACGTTTATTAAAATTTTTAACCCTCTCTCTCTCTCTTCTGGAATCTTTCCCCTCCTCTTTCAAACATGCCTTCATAACCCCACTACTGAAAAACCCTCCCCTGACCCGTCCTGTGCTGCTAACTACCGACCTGTCCCTAACCTCCCCTTCATCTCTAAACTCCTGGAACGCTTGGTCTACTCCCACCTAATTCACTAACTCTCTTCTGGACCCCTTACAGTCAGGTTTTTGTGCTCTACACTCTACAGAAAGGGCCCTCACAAAGGTCTCCAATGATCTCCTGACGGCTAAATCTAAAGGGAACTATTCACTACTTATTCTTCTGGATCACTCCGCAGCATCTGACACTGTAGACCACAAACTCCTCCTCACTATGCTCCATTCTAGTGGCTTCAGGGACACCGCTCTCTCTTGGTTTTCTTCCTATCTCTCTGACCGCTCATTTAGTGTATCATTCACTGGGGCTATTTCTTCCCCTCTTCCCCTTGCGGTTGGTGTTCCTCAGGGCTCGGTCCTAGGTCCCCTCCTCTTCTCTCTGTACACAGCCCCAGTTGGACAAACCATTCACAAATTTGGCTTTCCATACCATCTTTATGCAGATGACACCCAACTATATATGTCATCCCGTGACATCACCCCTGCACTACTACAGAACACCAGTGACTGTCTCTCTGCTGTCTCTAACATCAGGTCTTCTCTTTATCTGAAATTGAATCTTTCAAAAACTGAACTTCTTG